>JAJDFG010000073.1:60000-95000 GCA_021039105.1 Scomber colias | reverse complement strand
GAGTTTTCATCCCATCCACTTCAAATTCACACAGAGTCATGTTGAGACATTGGAGATGAAAAGTTATCAAAATCTTTTTCCCCCGTCATTCCTGGTTGCCGTGATGACGCGGCGAATTTCGATGCTTCGCCATGACATTTCAAACCCTCATAACTTGACTTCACATGGTCTGAGCTTTACCAAATTTCATATGCTTGGTCAGCGTCCCGGTCTGAACACATGTACAGTCTCATATTTAGTGACAGTCATAGCGCCACCTACTGGCAACAGGAAGTCACTTGCTTCATTCTTTCACTAATTACTCCCATAATCTTCATCCCATCCACTTCAAATTCAGACAGGATCATCTTGAGACATTGGAGATGAAAAGTTATCAAAATCTTTTTCTTCCGTCATTCCTGGTTGCCATGGTGACATGGCGAATTTCAATGTCTCGCCATGAAATTTCAAACCCTCATAACTTGACTCCACATTGTCTGAGCATTTCCAAATTTCAGATGCTTGTTCAGTGTCCTGGTCTGAACACATGTACAGTCTCATATTTAGTGACAGTCATAGCGCCACCTACTGGCAACAGGAAGTCACTTGCTTCATTCTTTCACTAATTACTCTCATAATCTTAAGTATTTACACCTGAAATTGACTCAGCTAAGACATAACACCAGTTATCAAAAGCTTTTTTATGACTTCTTCCTGTTGGGCGTGGCTGTGCAGACAATTTCGATGCTTCGCCATGAGGCAGGAAGTCCTTATATCTCCTACAGACATTGTCTGATATACACCAAATTGATCACACATGTAGAGGGTCCCTCCCTGAACACATCTATGCATCAATACTGTGTCAAATACACAGCGCTACCTACTGGACACAGGAAGTCAGCCTCATATGACAAACATTATCCGATTTACATGAAATTTACAGGGTGTGTTCTCCACATCATACACTGCAACATGACATGTAATTGGTGGGTGATCTCTAGCGCCACCTAGTGGACACATGCAATGTGACTTAGCCCCATCACACAGTGTTCATTACAAGCCCCGGTGCCAAGACTTCTACGTGCCCGCTGTGTCTGCCATGTGACTGCAGCATGCACCGACATGCGAGTACAAGGCGGTGCATGGGGCGCGAGGGCCCGTTCATCACTGCTTGCAGTTTTAATTAGGGCCCGAGCGCTGACCAGCGCGAAGCCCTATTGTAATTGCCCGGATTATTAGGGCCCGAGCGCTGACCAGCGCGAAGCCCTATTGTTTTTGCCATGATTATTTCCCCTTTATTTTTCTTCTGACAAAGTAACGGCCTTTTTGCCCCCCTGAACGTGCCTTAAAAGTCACCAAAGTTTGCATGCAAGCCAGACCTGGCGAAAAATTTGATATTTTATTGTTTGCATAAAAGGGCGTGCTAAAATGGCTCTCTAGCGCCACCTGCAAAATTAAGAACATCAATCCCGTCGCGACAGATTGACATAGAGAAACGAAACTTGGTACACATGTTCATCATGTGAAGACGCACAAAAAAGTCATGGGGCCCATGACGTCACTCCAACAGGAAGTCGGCCATTTTGAATCAAAGTATTGATTTTAATGCCGATTGTGGCATCATATTTGAGCGAACTAGTCCTAGGGATTTCATGCCATCCACTTCAAATTCACACAGAGGCATCTTGAGACATTGGAGATGAAAAGTTATCAAAAGCTTTTCCCCCCCGTCATTCCTGGTTGCCGTGGTGATGCGGCGAATTTCGATGCTTCGCCATGAAATTTCAAACCCTCATAACTTGACTCCACATGGTCTGAGCTTTTCCAAATTTCATATGCTTGTTCAGCGTCCGGGTCTGAACACATGTACAGTCTCATATTTAGTGACAGTCATAGCGCCACCTAGTGGCGACAGGAAGTGACTTGCTTCATTCATTCACTAATTACTCCCATAATCTTAAATATTTACACCTGAAATTGACTCAGCTGAGACATAAGACCTTGGTGATGCTACATTCTGCAACTCATGACCCATCATCAAATACCGTTGCCATGACAACCCATTCAACGCCATGATAATACGATTACATTTTTTAGGGGCAAAGGATGCCTCCACGGTAACAAAACTCAACACACATGTCTGGAGTGCGTTCATTTAACATCCTATATACTTCAATGGGATGGGCGTGGCTAAACGGCTCAATAGCGCCCCCTTGAATATTTCAAAATTGAACCTCCGCCTTCCCGATTGACATAGAAGAATGAAACTCGGTAGGTTTATGTATCATCTCCAGGCGCACAGAAACGCCATTTGGACCCATACCCTAAGTCCAACAGGAAGTCGGCCATCTTGGAAAAATGCTCAATTTTGGTCAATTTTTTGATGATTTCAAGGCCACATATTTTAACGAACTAGTCCTAGGGATTTCATCCCATACACTTCAAATTCACACAGAATCATCTTGAGACATTGGAGATGAAAAGTTATCAAAAGCTTTTTCGCCCGTCATTCGTGGTTGCCGTGGTGACGCGGCGAATTTCAATGCCTCGCCATGAAATCTCAAACCCTCATAACTTGACTCCACATGATCTGAGCTTTTCCAAATTCACCAAAACAAGCCAGCCTTGGCGAAAAATTTGATATTTTATGGTTTTTGTAAATGGGCGTGGCAAAATGGCTCTGTAGCACCCCCTTGAGAAATGAAAAACATCCATCCCCTCGCCACAGATTGACATAGAGAAACGAAACTTGGTACACATGTTCATCATGTCAAGGCGCACAAAAAACGTCTGGTGCCCATGACGTCACTCCAACAGGAAGTCGGCCATTTTGAATCAAAGTATTGATTTTCATGCCGATTGTGGCATCCTATTTGAACGAACTAGTCCTAGAGATTTCATCCCATCCACTTCAAATTCACACAGAGTCATCTTGAGACATTGGAGATGAAAAGTTATCAAAAGCTTTTTCGCCCGTCATTCCTGCTTGCCGTGGTGACGCGGCGAATTTCGATGATTCGCCATGAAATTTCAAACCCTCATAACTTGACTCAACATGGTCTGAGCTTTACCAAATTTAATATGCTTGTTCAGCGTCCTGTTCTGAACACATGTACAGTCTCATATTTAGTGACAGTCATAGCGCCACCTACTGGCAACAGGAAGTCACTTGCTTCATTCTTTCACTAATTACTCCCATAGTCATAAGTATTTACACCTGAAATTGACAAAGCTGAACCATAAGACCTTGGTGATGCTGCATTCTCCGACTGAGCCGCAGCCCGACATGTGTGGGAGCGCGAGGGCCCGTTCATCACTGCTTGCAGTTTTAATTAGGGCCCGAGCGCTGACCAGCGCGAAGCCCTATTGTATCTGTCAAGATTATTATTATTAGGGCCCAAGCACTACAGTGCGAAGGCCCTATTGTAATCGTCAAGATTATTAGGGCCCAAGCACTCAACAGTGCGAAGGCCCTATTGTAATCGTCAAGATTATTACGTATATGGGTTCCCAATCCGACCATTTTTTTGTGTATTATTTTATCATTATTAAGGCAAAATAACTCAATTTATGTCCATCAACATTATACTGAATAGGCTACAGGCTTAATATTAGTTTACATCCAACGTGCTGCGTGGACTTTATTACATCTGCTGCATCGCTGCTACCACAATTATGAAATGCTAAGTTTCTACAGTCTGTGACTGTGACCCTCATAAAAGTAATATTTTACAAATCTGCATTATATAAACTAACGAAATTCGTTAAAGCAAGTCATTTGGCGACTTCTAAGTCATTCAGTTAAACTAAGTCTGTTCAGCTGCTGCTGGAGAGGCTGCGAGCGTGAATGAAATCAGTGCGTCTTTTTTACACAAGTATCTGTAGTAGGCTACTGCATGACTCAGGCATGACTCAGAAGAACATGCTTGTACTTTTTAATCATAGTGCGTTGTGTTAATTGATTGGCTGTGTTGTGTGTTATCGGCGCAGCACGCGTTATGTTTTCGCGCAACGTTTTTGTCAGAGGCAACCGTGCTTGAGTACACTTGGGTTTTGAGGTAATGTGAGTGCGGGCCAGCGGGGGACGGGGGGCATTCGCTTTGAAAGACAATGGGACAGCACTGTAACCATCCCCCTCAACCCATCACCTTCGAGCTGGACACCTCCCCCACCGAATATCAAGATCAAGACACTGTTTGTGCCCCCACTATATCCAGCACATATGCTACTGTATGTGTACAAGATGTGGTGGCACAGCTGACGAGCAAAACGCAGGAGTTGGTAGAAGCTCAAGTCACTGTACTTCGGAGCGAGATGGTGACCATGCGAACAGACATTTTGGAGTGTAAGGATTGTATGGAGAAAGACGGGAACCGTTTGGCGGAGGTGGACAGCCGTCTTTCCGCATCTGTTAAAAAGTTTTCTGCACAGCATGACCGACTGGAGGAGAAAATTGCGGACATGGAGGATAGGTCTCGCAGGGACAACATACGTGTGCATGGAGTCCCTGAAACTGCAGAGACATCGCATCTTCTAAACTACATCTCGGATGCTTTTTCACGGTGGTTTCCAGATTTGGGCTCTGTGGAAATAATGCGGGCGCACCGCTTAGGAGCCCCCAAACGAGACGCGAACGGCAAATCCATCCCGCGCGTTGTCATCATGAAGCTTCTGCGTTTCACTGACAGAGACAAGATCATCAAAGCCTCCCCCACCGAATATCAAGATCAAGACACTGTTTGTGCCCCCACTATATCCAGCACATATGCTACTGTATGTGTGGTTGAGTTTTCAGTTTTACATCTTTTCAAAGTGAGTGAGGGGTGTAGTTGTAGATGTGTGTAGTGCCCTCACTATGTCCAGCACATATGTGTGGTTGAGTTTTCAGTTTTACACCAATAGTTAATTAACTAGTTAGTTACTGTAATAATAATAATGAATCTGAATTTAAACTCAATTTGTCTGACTTATATTTATCTTTTTCATTTAATTAATGCTCATTAAACTCTGTCTGGCCCATATCTGTCGCGGCATCTGAGCGCTCTTTCTCAGCCTTGCGCGGTCTGAAAACCTGGCTGCAGCACCATGACACAGGAGCGATTTGACTATTATGAAAGCTCACAGTGACCCCTCTCAGAAAATAGTTCCAACGTCCATGAACACTATTCTGATTCTGAATCTCTGTGCGTGATTTGTGTGACAATGGAACCAAATGGCCCATTAAGCCCAAACAAAAGGTTGAGCAATGATAATGCTAATAAGGTGGCTGGGCTTACCTGGCTTAAAGCACTGAATAGACCAGGGTTGGCTGGCACAAATGTACTGTATAATTGCACATAATCAAATACAGTCCTGTGGTCCGTTTTTGTCATTTCGTATTGTTTATCTGAGCCTAAAAGTAAAATACGAAAGAAGTCACAAGACCGACGCGTGGGATGTAATGTAGGACGCTTCCTTCGCAGCTCCGCAGTGTCCCCCCAATTTTCACTCTATTTGCATGCCAAAAACAGTTTTCTTTTCTTTTTGGTCCGTTTCGCTGTGTTTATTTCACTTTAACACAGCACAATGGCGACGAGTTCAAGGAAAGCAGCCGGCAAACAGCCAGTTACAGTCCCTTCTTCCGACAACGGAGAGCTAGCTAATGTGGTTAAGCTAGCGGTGGCAGAGGCTATTAAGGAAGCTATCCCTACACTCGTACAAGATGTGGTGGCACAGCTGACGAGCAAAACGCAGGAGTTGGTAGAAGCTCAAGTCGCTGTACTTCGGAGCGAGATGGTGACCATGCGAACAGACATTTTGGAGTGTAAGGATTGTATGGAGAAAGACGGGAACCGTTTGGCGGAGGTGGACAGCCGTCTTTCCGCATCTGTTAAAAAGTTTTCTGCACAGCATGACCGACTGGAGGAGAAAATTGCGGACATGGAGGATAGGTCTCGCAGGGACAACATACGTGTGCATGGAGTCCCTGAAACTGCAGAGACATCGCATCTTCTAAACTACATCTCGGATGCTTTTTCACGGTGGTTTCCAGATTTGGGCTCTGTGGAAATAATGCGGGCGCACCGCTTAGGAGCCCCCAAACGAGACGCGAACGGCAAATCCATCCCGCGCGTTGTCATCATGAAGCTTCTGCGTTTCACTGACAGAGACAAGATCATCAAAGCCTCCCCCACCGAATATCAAGATCAAGACACTGTTTGTGCCCCCACTATATCCAGCACATATGCTACTGTATGTGTGGTTGAGTTTTCAGTTTTACATCTTTTCAAAGTGAGTGAGGGGTGTAGTTGTAGATGTGTGTAGTGCCCTCACTATGTCCAGCACATATGTGTGGTTGAGTTTTCAGTTTTACACCAATAGTTAATTAACTAGTTAGTTACTGTAATAATAATAATGAATCTGAATTTAAACTCAATTTGTCTGACTTATATTTATCTTTTTCATTTAATTAATGCTCATTAAACTCTGTCTGGCCCATATCTGTCGCGGCATCTGAGCGCTCTTTCTCAGCCTTGCGCGGTCTGAAAACCTGGCTGCAGCACCATGACACAGGAGCGATTTGACTATTATGAAAGCTCACAGTGACCCCTCTCAGAAAATAGTTCCGACGTCCATGAACACTATTCTGATTCTGAATCTCTGTGCGTGATTTGTGTGACAATGGAACCAAATGGCCCATTAAGCCCAAACAAAAGGTTGAGCAATGATAATGCTAATAAGGTGGCTGGGCTTACCTGGCTTAAAGCACTGAATAGACCAGGGTTGGCTGGCACAAATGTACTGTATAATTGCACATAATCAAATACAGTCCTGTGGTCCGTTTTTGTCATTTCGTATTGTTTATCTGAGCCTAAAAGTAAAATACGAAAGAAGTCACATGACCGACGCGTGGGATGTAATGTAGGACGCTTCCTTCGCAGCTCCGCAGTGTCCCCCCAATTTTCACTCTATTTGCATGCCAAAAACAGTTTTCTTTTCTTTTTGGTCGGTTTCGCTGTGTTTATTTCACTTTTACACAGCACAATGGCGACGAGTTCAAGGAAAGCAGCCGGCAAACAGCCAGTTACAGTCCCTTCTTCCGACAACGGAGAGCTAGCTAATGTGGTTAAGCTAGCGGTGGCAGAGGCTATTAAGGAAGCTATCCCTACACTCGTACAAGATGTGGTGGCACAGCTGACGAGCAAAACGCAGGAGTTGGTAGAAGCTCAAGTCGCTGTACTTCGGAGCGAGATGGTGACCATGCGAACAGACATTTTGGAGTGTAAGGATTGTATGGAGAAAGACGGGAACCGTTTGGCGGAGGTGGACAGCCGTCTTTCCGCATCTGTTAAAAAGTTTTCTGCACAGCATGACCGACTGGAGGAGAAAATTGCGGACATGGAGGATAGGTCTCGCAGGGACAACATACGTGTGCATGGAGTCCCTGAAACTGCAGAGACATCGCATCTTCTAAACTACATCTCGGATGCTTTTTCACGGTGGTTTCCAGATTTGGGCTCTGTGGAAATAATGCGGGCGCACCGCTTAGGAGCCCCCAAACGAGACGCGAACGGCAAATCCATCCCGCGCGTTGTCATCATGAAGCTTCTGCGTTTCACTGACAGAGACAAGATCATCAAAGCCTCCCCCACCGAATATCAAGATCAAGACACTGTTTGTGCCCCCACTATATCCAGCACATATGCTACTGTATGTGTGGTTGAGTTTTCAGTTTTACATCTTTTCAAAGTGAGTGAGGGGTGTAGTTGTAGATGTGTGTAGTGCCCTCACTATGTCCAGCACATATGTGTGGTTGAGTTTTCAGTTTTACACCAATAGTTAATTAACTAGTTAGTTACTGTAATAATAATAATGAATCTGAATTTAAACTCAATTTGTCTGACTTATATTTATCTTTTTCATTTAATTAATGCTCATTAAACTCTGTCTGGCCCATATCTGTCGCGGCATCTGAGCGCTCTTTCTCAGCCTTGCGCGGTCTGAAAACCTGGCTGCAGCACCATGACACAGGAGCGATTTGACTATTATGAAAGCTCACAGTGACCCCTCTCAGAAAATAGTTCCGACGTCCATGAACACTATTCTGATTCTGAATCTCTGTGCGTGATTTGTGTGACAATGGAACCAAATGGCCCATTAAGCCCAAACAAAAGGTTGAGCAATGATAATGCTAATAAGGTGGCTGGGCTTACCTGGCTTAAAGCACTGAATAGACCAGGGTTGGCTGGCACAAATGTACTGTATAATTGCACATAATCAAATACAGTCCTGTGGTCCGTTTTTGTCATTTCGTATTGTTTATCTGAGCCTAAAAGTAAAATACGAAAGAAGTCACATGACCGACGCGTGGGATGTAATGTAGGACGCTTCCTTCGCAGCTCCGCAGTGTCCCCCCAATTTTCACTCTATTTGCATGCCAAAAACAGTTTTCTTTTCTTTTTGGTCGGTTTCGCTGTGTTTATTTCACTTTTACACAGCACAATGGCGACGAGTTCAAGGAAAGCAGCCGGCAAACAGCCAGTTACAGTCCCTTCTTCCGACAACGGAGAGCTAGCTAATGTGGTTAAGCTAGCGGTGGCAGAGGCTATTAAGGAAGCTATCCCTACACTCGTACAAGATGTGGTGGCACAGCTGACGAGCAAAACGCAGGAGTTGGTAGAAGCTCAAGTCGCTGTACTTCGGAGCGAGATGGTGACCATGCGAACAGACATTTTGGAGTGTAAGGATTGTATGGAGAAAGACGGGAACCGTTTGGCGGAGGTGGACAGCCGTCTTTCCGCATCTGTTAAAAAGTTTTCTGCACAGCATGACCGACTGGAGGAGAAAATTGCGGACATGGAGGATAGGTCTCGCAGGGACAACATACGTGTACATGGAGTCCCTGAAACTGCAGAGACATCGCATCTTCTAAACTACATCTCGGATGCTTTTTCACGGTGGTTTCCAGATTTGGGCTCTGTGGAAATAATGCGGGCGCACCGCTTAGGAACCCCCAAACAAGACGCGAACGGCAAATCCATCCCGCGCGTTGTCATCATGAAGCTTCTGCATTTCACTGACAGAGACAAGATCATCAAAGCCGCGCGGAGTGCTCCCATGGAAATTGAGGGCAAGACCCTCCGCTTTACCCCTGACTATAGCCCGTTTACTTTCAGACGTAGGCTGGCCTTCTCCACCGTAATGGATGCTCTGCAGAAGCTGAACTTTCGCACCTTTCTGCTCTACCCAGCGAAACTTAAAGCGGTTCGCGGAGAAGCAATCCACCTGTTCAACAATCCACAGGAGGTGAGAGATTTCATGGACACTTTAAAAGAATGAACTGCCACTCATTCTAGTGTTAAGGAGCTGATTTGATTTGTATAATTAATGTGGATCTTGCATTATTAGGCCAATGGCTCCTATTATGTTTTTGTTTTTCCATTGTTCATGACAATGTTTACATGTGACAGGGATGTGGCCTTATTCTGTAGTCCGGTGTATTTCACATCTGGTTTGGCATGCCAAAACTGTATCTGGGGGAGGGGGGGCTGCGCGCTGTGAGGGTGGGACATGCTGTGAGGGGAGCACGAGACCGACGTGTGGAGGGAATTTAGACTCCTTGGGAGGAGTTTTCAGTGTTTGTTATTATTTTACTTTATTATGTTTAAGCGTGGGATTATTCAGTTTTACCCTCTCCCGTTCTTTGGAGAGTGGCGGGATGTGGCGACTGGGGTTTGTTGGGGTGGGACGGATCTCTCTCTGTACTCTGATCACTTACTGTTGTCGCTCAGCTGCACTAGAATTGAATTGAAGAAATGAATTGCTTCGCAAATATGACACTGGAGAAATCGGTGCAACGTTTCACATACAATCAATCACGTGCATCCACAGATTTTCAAAACTTTCTATCTGCGCTTGGTCTAGTAGACTTATACCGTGCTGTCAATCCCACATCTAAACAGTTTACTTTTTATTCAGCAAGACATCGTAATTACTCTAGAATAGATTATATACTGGCTTCACCTGCATCTTTCTCAGAGATACATGATGTTTTAATCAAACCCTGCCCTGCTCTTTATCTGATCATAGCATTGTTGTAGCACGTTTCACACTTCAGGGTACGCCGGCCAGAGCACCGCGGTGGCGGTTTAATACTTCTCTTCTGAAGAATGAAGACTTCATGAATTCTCTCAGAGAGAAGCTACATATCTTTATAAATCTTAATATAGGATCTGTGGAGGATCCCAGATTTGTGTGGGATGCGATTAAGGGCTGTATTAGAGACTCCTCTATCAGTTATTCTTCTCATTTAAATAAAAACAGAATTAAGAAAATAACTGAGTTGGAGACTATTCTCGCCCAACTAGAGGCCCTACAACAGGCGTCACACTCAGAGTGCGACAACAAAGGATAGCCATAACGAGGACTGAACTGAATTCTTTGTAAAGACGTAGGGCAGAGTTTTTAATGCATAGAACCAGATGGACATACTACTTTAATGGGGCCAGGCCTAGTCACCTTTTATCTTTGAGACTGAAAAACAACGAGAAATATTCAAATATTGTGGCCATAAAAACTCCAACTGGTACTTTGACCAAACCTCACGAAATTAATTCTGAATTTAAGACTTTCTATTCCACTTTGTATGAATCTGAAATTTCACCTGACCCTGACATGTATGCCTGTTTCTTTCAGGGGTTAGATCTGCCTTCCCTATCTAATGATGTAGCTGAGTTGCTCAATGTCCCTATGTCCTTAGAAGAGCTAAGGGTGGCTCTTGTTAATATGAAGAAGGGAAAGTCACCAGGTTGGGATGGAATTCCCCCAGAGTTATATCTCGCCTTCTGGGATGTATAAGGGAAAACCACTCCTGGAAATGATAAATACAGCAATTGATAAGGGTGCATTCAATGCAGGTGTCAACACAGCCATAATCTCTGTACTTCCAAAACCTAATAAAGACTTATCTCTATGTGGTAACTATAGACCCCTTTCTCTTTTGAATAGTGATGTTAAATTATATGCTAAAGTACTTGCAACCCGACTGGAAGTAAATCTTACAAATTTGATTCATAATGATCAGACTGGCTTTATTAAGACTCGTCAAGCATCAGATAACATGCACCGTCTATTACACGTTATCCATTCAGCTAGTAGCATCGATTCCCCTTGCTCAGTTCTCTCACTGGATGCTGAAAAAGCCTTTGACCGGCTGGAATGGGCTTATCTTTGGACTACTTTGGATAAATTTAATTTGGGTAAACAATTTATTAATATGGTCAAAGTCTTATATGCTAGTCCCTCGGCAATGGTCTGCACAGGCAATGTCTGCTCAGCCCAATTTTCAATATGCAGGGGTACCCGCCAAGGGTGTCCTCTCTCACCCCTCCTATTCGCACTTTCCCTCGAACCTCTAGCTCAAAAAGTCAGACAACATCCCCTGGTGCATCCTATCATGTTCTGTAATACAGAACACCGAAATTTCGTTATATGCTGACGATATCCTCCTTTATATAGGTGACTCGGGCTCCTCAGTACCACACTTGCTTGCCACGTTTGATTCATTTGGTTCAATATCTGGATATAAAATTAACTGGTCAAAATCTTCATTAATGCACTTAAATTCAGTTATATCTCAAGTTCCCCTGCCCACACACATACCTGTCGTTAAGACGTTTAAATATCTCGGTGTCGACATTTTTCCCTCCACGCCTTCAATTGCTTTAAGAAATTTTAAAGGTATTTATGATCGGATAGAGGCAGATTTTGAACGTTGGTCGAAACTGCTTCTCTCTTTTCAAGCCCGCATATCAATAGTTAAAATGCATGTACTTCCCCGTGCCAATTTTTATTCATCAATGATTCCCCTTGCCCCCCCCCTTTAGGATACTGGGAGAAACTTCATTCATTAATCTCCAAATTCATTTGGAAAGGGAAAAGACCTCGTTTGAAATTTGCAACTTTGCAGCGTGATAAATCACAGGGAGGGCTGGCCCTACCACATTTTAAGGTGTACTTTTGGTCCTATGTGCTATGTCCCCTTGCTGTCTGGTTCAATCCTGAAGCCTCTTTGAGCTCTTGGAGACCGATAGAGGAGAATCTCTCACAGCCTCATAGATTGCAAGATCTGGTTTACTCTAACATGCCATTGAAGAAAGCAAAGTTGCGTCTAGGCCCTCTAATTACACACCTTCTTACAACTTTCCATACAGTGATGAAATATATGCGTGTAGATCTCAAGTGGCACAACCATTCACCGATATTTAACAACTTCTTACTTTTGACTGGCAACTTACCTTTCGCATTCCTAAATTGGAAGATGAAAGGAGTCAACATTCTGGAAGATTTATATGATAGCAATGGCCTGCAATCCTTTAATGATTTGAAAACTCAATATGGCTTGCCTGGTTCATCATATTTTTTTTATCTGCAATTAAGATCAGCCATGAAGGCCTATGGTGTGCCATGGGGGTCTGCACTTCTTATGCATCCTCTTCACAAAGTGCTAGCCCCACCTGGATCCCTGCAAGGGATTGTCTCTAAACTATATAAGATTATCTCCATACCTCATAAGACCTTACCATTAGAAGTCATATGGCAAAGGGACCTAACAGATGCAAATGCTGAAGTGATTTGTTGGGACACGGTGTGGACAAATCTGTTCGATACATCTAAAAATCCCAACCATCACCTGATACATTATAAATTTGCTCATAGAATGTACCTCACCCCTAGAAGGCGTCACTTGATGAAGATCATTGATTCCCCTAATTGTGATCTTTGCCCTCTCAATGTCCAAGGAACATTTAAACATGTATATTGGGACTGTCCTGGGGTGGGTAGATTTTGGAAACAGATATCTTTAACTTTAAATGGAATGCTTGGAATTACAATCCCATTGTTACCCCAAGTGTTTCTGCTCAATGATGATTCTTCCCTGAATCTGTCTTTGCAACAGAGACGCCTTCTATTTGCTGGCCTCACTGCAGCCAAGAAAATGTTAGCTTTGAGGTGGCAACCACCGCATGACTTAGCTTGGCAGCAGTGGGCCAACTCATTTCTTGATATTGTACTGATGGAGTGGTCAGTAGCTTGATTACATGGGGCCAGTCTTAAAACACTTAAAATGTGGGAGGAGGCTTATAGTTTAGTTAAAGAGATGGTGCAGCGTGACCGGCATTAATTCTTACTCTATTTTAGGGGTAAGGGAGGCAGAGATCCGAGGGGGGGTGGGTGTCGCCACTGGGGAGGTGGGGGAGTTCAGTTACTACGATTGTTATTTGTTTATGTTGACACAACTGTAATCTTTTGCATAGTTGTAAGTTGTCTTATCTAACATTATGGGGGGAATTTAAAAGAAGGAACATGTAACATGTAAAGTGTGTTCACTTGTGTGATATACTAATATGCAATAAAAAGTTGATCGAAAAAAAAAGAGTAAAATACGAAAAGGCTTTTTTTTCGTTTTTTGTGTTAGATTCAAAACAAATAACAAAATAATCAGTAGTCAGTAGGCTATTTAATTTTTTGATTTGATTCGATGAATTTCGGATGACCACTGACCTGTCATAAAACATCAGAATGTGGGCTAGTTTGTGACAGAAGCGCTATCTCCTGGTCAAACCCTGTATTACAATGAATAGGTGGGTTTACAGGAAAAGATAGACACGCCCAGGAGAAGGAGGGGGTCTCTCCAGCTGCTGGAACTCAGCTGGAACTTGGCTGGGAGTCGGCTGCCATTCAGCTGGCATTCAGCTTGGAGGGGAACTTTGCAGTGGCTACTACTGTAATGTTAAAACTGTGGTGGAAATAAGAGAGCTCATTCTGCTCGAGGAATTTAAAAAGTGTCTGCCGGAACGTATCGTTGTCTATTTGAATTAACAAAAAGAATCATCCGTCACAAAAGCAGCTGTGCTGGCTGATGAATTCATTTTGACTCACAAAAGCGTTTTTTCTATGCCGGCACCTCGTGTTCCACATGCAATGCCTGAGCGCAGAAATCGATTGCCAAAGCTGATGCGTAAAAGCACCTCACCAACTGCGGGTGACAGCCGCTTCTATTGCCATGAGCCAGGCCATTTCATCGATGTCTGTCCAGCTTTTAGAAAAAAAGGACAACACAAAAATCCTAAACCTCCAGCAGGTGTGGGTTTCATAAATACCGCGTCCCTGCCTGCACAACACCTTGAGCCTTTACCTGAATTAGAGGTACATGCAGAGGATGACCCTCGTTTCAAGCCGTTTGTTTCTCAAGGGTTTGTTTCTATAACCGAGGAGGAATCGGATAAAGTACCGGTAACCATACTCCGAGATACCGCCGCCTATCATTCATTCATGTTGGCTAGTATCCTGCCACTCTCAAACAACACTTCGTGCACTTCTTCTGATTCTCGTTTGAGAAATTCTGAGGTACTGAGTAACTTGGAGGGTTTTTTGTCCCATCTGTCTGCCTCAGCCCATTCAGATATTATAGCTCTGATTGAGGATAACCTGTTGCTTTTCTCTGACCACCCCAGTCAAACATCTGTCCTGTACCACGATATTGACGTGGAGGGCCACAAACCCATCAAGCAACATGCATACAAAGTAAATCCGACAAAACGGGCTATGATGCAGCAGGAGGTGGGTTATTTGGTTGAGCATAGATTAGCTGTTCCCAGTAATAGTGCGTGGAGCTCACCCTGTGTCCTGGTTCCAAAATCTGATAACACCCCTTGTTTTTGTAATGACTACAGAAAGGTAAATTCAGTTACCAAACCCGACTCTTTTCCGCTCCCCAGGATGGAGGATTGCATAGATCAGTGGTCTCCAACCTTTTTAAGCCCAAGATCCCTGAACTCCACCTTGGTGAAAGGCAAGATCTACCTATTGAAGCGTTGAAAGAAAAAGACAGCCCAGATTGTACTTCCAACTTGATGGCTAATTGTATTTGAATTACATGAAATGGCCCAACATTTAAATGATTGCAACCAAGAAAACATTGTAACAAGCATATCAAACTGGCCATAGCTGTCTTGCTTTGAGACAAGCTGAAGCTTCATTCAAGTCACATTAATATCAGCATTTTAGAAAATAGAACTGTAATGCTAACACAATTCTTCAAGCATAGCTTTATGTCCAACACAAAAAATAAAAGGTGTGGCCCACTTCCTTTAATATGAGGTAATTATTTTGTTCATAGAAGGCACACACACACACACACACACACACACACACACACACACAAAACACACTAGCAGTGAGCAGATCACATGCAGTGTTATGCTTATCCGCTCAAGCTTCATGCAAGTTACATAACATCAGCATTTTAGAAAATAAAACTAATGCTAAGTTTATTGTCTGTGACTGTGACCCTCATAAAAGTCATATTTTACAAATCTGCATTATATAAACTAATGAAATTTGTTAAAGGAAGTCATTTGGCGATTTCTAAGTCATAAAACTAAGTCTTACTTTTACTGGAGTAATCTACCTCGTTCGCACCTGTCATTGTAAGGTAAAACTTACCTACTGAGCGAACTCTCCCGTTCTCTCCTATGAACGAGTCGGACAACAACGTGTATCAAACATGAAGCAAAGTGAAAAAATAATAAATTACGTAACAGCCGCATCATATGCTTTTCTTTGAGTATTTTCCATGTTGATGAGAGTGAGTACAAATGACTGATTTACAATAATAAAGTGCGCTTGATTTATCACTCAATTTCATTGGACCTCTGTGAACTACTCATCAATTTTATTGGTCTACTGTTACAAGGCAAAATGTTTTGGGCGCCACGAAAAAAAACAAAAACATGCATTAGCCGCACCGTAGTAAAAGCCGCACTGTTCAAAGTGTGGGAAAAAAGTAGCGGCTTATAGTCCGGAATTTACGGTAATAATTTTCTTTCTCTTGACTGGGCTATGGAGGCCTTTAACATTGTAACTTATTACCTTAAGAGATCCCATAACTCAAAAGCAGGATCAGATGTAATGGAAAGAAAAGAAAGAGTAAAATAATTTCAATAGAGAGCCCAACTCACCATGTTCCAAGCCATAACTGAGATGGCATGAGCATGGCCTCAACGGCAACAACCTCTCCTGTGTGGTGAATGAACAAAGGGGTGAAGTGTAATGGAAAATGTATGTAAACTCTAGCTTTGTCAAAAAGAGAATCACAATATACACTTTGTGCCATGTGTCATGAAAATAGTTTTTCTAACTCTGTATGCAACCAAACTGCAGAACTGTATGCCCTGTTCTACCTCTGCAACTATGTATCTCCTGCTTTCATTGCCAGTAACTTGTTTTTTAGTGTTTGCCAACCAAGCTATCCATTCCATCAGCTTGAGATGATCATGCGCTGTCCTGCACTGATTGGTTGACTTCTCCCTGTCGCACCAGGCAAAAAAAGAATAATGGGTTGATTCTTAGAGCGGGTCTGTCGCTAACATGCCCCCAGCCTTTGTGCACAGGTGCTCTGACAAAGGCTGGGCTGTACAGGACCATCCGGAGGGTCCTGGACTTCAACGGCTGGTATCTCATGGGCACTGAGAGCCTGGAGTGCCGTTGATGCAAGAAGAAGGTTGGCGGATGGTCATAGGGCATCATCAGGCAGCTGTCCAGTTTCCAGCTGTACTCACATACAAGTAAGATAGACTTCTTATTGTTGTATACGTATCAGTGTTTGTTGTGATAAATGTGTACATAATTCTTGTGTTGTGTTTCTGCAGGCTGTCCTGTGACCTGAGGGTGGTTGGACAGCTGAAGTCCCGCATTCTGGGCAACAGTGCGAATCACCTGTACAACACCCAGCGGGAGCAGCACTCAGATGCTTGGATGTGGAGAGTCATCCACTACCTCAGTGTTTGCGAGTTCCAGTTCCTGGCGGCAGTTTCCACCGCCCCAAATGCCACCGCCCCAAATGCCCCCTCTGCCATCACCCATCTGGCTGCTGACCACATTCGAGTATGATGTCCTGACAAGGCTGGATGAGTTCAAGGCCAGGATTACATCCACCTTTGGATCCATCTTAAAGATGGATTCGACCAAGACGGCAAGTTGTGTCTCACAATTTCATATTTTACACCACAGTTGTGTCTGTCTGTGTGCACTGACATTAACATTTGAAATCTCTCTCTTCCCCTCTCTCTTTCTCTCTTTCCCCCTGCCAGGTGACGAAGAAGCTTGTGGGTGCTGTCTCCGTCACGGCCTCCCAGTGTCATGGGCAGGTGCTCATGATTGTCCTCATATGCTTCGAGGGCTCTGAGGGCATCCAGCTGGAGGGGAGGCACGGGATGGTCAGTCTGAGTGATGCCGAGGTGATCCAGAGGATCTCCAAGGAGGAGTGGCGGCTCCACTGTCGTCGCAGGACACGTGAGACCGAGGAGTCGACGCCCCTCATCGCCCCACCATCCGGCGTCTCAGGAGGGGGAAGCAGCATGCCGTAAACACTGTGTACAGTGGGGACGGTGCGCTGCTGACCTCGACTCGGGACGTTGTGGATCGGTGGAAGGAATACTTCGAAGACCTCCTCAATCCCACCGACACGCCTTCCGGTAAGGAAGCAGGGCCAGGGGACTCGGGTGTGGGCTCTCCTATCTCTGGGGTGGAGGTCGCCGAGGTGGTTAAAAAGCTCCTCGGTGGCAGGGCCCCGGGGGTGGATGAGATCCGGCCCGAGTTCCTCAAGGCCCTGGATGTTGTGGGGCTGTCATGGTTGACACGACTCTGCAGCATCGCATGGACATCGGGGGCAGTGCCTCTGGATTGGCAGACTGGGATGGTGGTCCCTCTTTTTAAGAAGGGGGACCGGAGGGTGTGTTCCAATTACAGGGGAATCACACTCCTCAGCATCCCTGGTAAGGTCTATTCGGGGGTGCTGGAGAGGAGGGTCCGTCGGATAGTTGAACCTCGGATTCAGGAGGAGCAGTGTGGTTTTCGTCCGGGCCGTGGAACAGTGGACCCGCTCTATACCCTCTGCAGGATCCTTGAGGGTGCATGGGAGTTTGCCCAACCAGTCCACATGTGTTTTGTGGACTTGGATTCCTCGAGGGACACGGTCGAATGGACCGTGTCCCTCGAGGAATCCTGTGGGGGGTTTTTCGGGAATACGGGGTATCGGACCCCCTGATAAGGGCCATCCGTTCCCTGTATGACCGGTGTCAGAGCTTGGTCCGCATTGCCGGCAATAAGTCGGACTTGTTTCCGGTGAGGGTTGGACTCTGTCAGGGCTGCCATTTGTCACCGATCCTGTTCATAATTTTTATGGACAGGATGTCTAGGCGCAGCCAGGGTGTGGAGGGGGTCCGGTTTGGTGACCTCAGGATCTGGTCACTGCTTTTTGCAGATGATGTGGTCCTGTTGGCTTCATCAGACCGTGACCTCCAGCTCTCACTGGATTGGTTCACAGCCAAGTGTGAAGTGGCTGGGATGAGAATCAGCACCTCCAAATCCAAGGCCATGGTCCTCAATCAGAAAAGGGTAGAGTGCACTCTTCGGGTCGGGGATGAGATTCTGCCTCAAGTGGAGGAGTTCAAGTACCTCGGGGTCTTGTTCACGAGTGAGGGAAGGATGGAGCGGGAGATCGACAGGCGGATCGGTGCGGTGTCCGCAGTAATGCGGACTCTGCACGGATCCGTCGTGGTGAAGAGAGAGCTGAGCCGAAAGGCGAAGCTCTCGATTTACCGGTCGATCTTCGTTCCTACCCTCACCTATGGTCATGAGCTTTGAAAGCTGATTTGTCATTGCACAGCAGCCTTTAACCGTTTGGAGCAGAATAAGGTATTGGCTAATAATAATGATTTCCTAAACAAACAAGAGGGGTTTGGAGAGTGAGCAATAAATTTGTGTGTTGGTCTGTAGGGGTGCGCTATTCTAATTCGTCTGTCTGACACACAACATACACTGTTTGATGTTAAAGATTCATTTCCACACATCACTGTAGCTGTTGCACCCGGAAAAGAGGCAAAACATCACCAGAAAGGGTGAAACTGCTGGTCAACATGCCTCCCCCCAGAACTAAGAAGGGCATGCTTTCATTCTTAGGCTGGATTTTTGAGTATACGGCTTTGGACACTGTATTGTGAGCTGCCACACTGCAGTCAGTTCCCCCTGTGGTTCAATGGACTGATGACATGCAAAAAGCTTTTCAGAATATAAAGCATGCTCTCACCATGGCTCCAGCATTAGGATTGCCAGACTATCATCAGCCATTCCATCTACGTGTACATGAGAGAGAAAGCATTGCTATAGGCATTCTATTACAAAAACAAGGGTCTCACTATCGTCCTGTGGCGTACTACTTGTCTCGGGCCAGAAAATAGCACCTTCAGCTCTGTCTCGTACAAAACGAACTGTGCACTCTGTTGTTTTTGAGTGTCCCACTGACATATGTGAAGAAAATGATTGCTATGTCGCAAGACCTGACATGAAGAGATAGTGGACATGGGCCACCTATGATAAGAGGTTGGTGGAGATGGAGTTAATTAAGCCAGGAAGGATGAAAGTAAAATTCACATCTGACTTTCCTCAACTTATACCTCTAGAGTTATGGTGTTTCACTGAACAACAACTGGGTTCCTCCCCTGATTTCTAAACTATGGGATGTTAGCTATCCAGAGGGAAAAAGGGGACAGCCTAAATCTTGTAATGCTAATGCATGGTAAGAAGATGTAACCACTTCTACCTATGTTTTTTTCCCCACGTCAGCCAAAAACCAAGCTGATGCTAAAACAGAACAGATTGTGCTAGACTTGACTAAAGGCACGGCTTAACAGCCTGTTGAGCCAAAAGTAAATTCAGCTATTAGTCTTATGATTGATTATGCACGTGATCGTAATTTCAGTAACTGCTGGCTGTGTCAAAATATGCCAGTGTCAATCCATTGTCCTATGCTTAAATTGCCCAATTCCATTCATCAAAGCTGACTATGAAAAGCCTGATTGGAATGATCTGAGTTTGAGACTTAACGATGATACAGATGATTGTTTCACCCCTCCCTATCCAATTGACTCTGTTAAATCCACAGAACATGCTGACATTGCACGACATGTTGCACAAAGTATCAATGAGCAATATTTATTGGCCCCCTGTGCCCACTCATGCACTGCAAAATGTTCCATTGTGTTTCCGAGGTGTAGGGTCAGGTCAGGAGGAGGTAGGACCGAACAGTTGTAATATGGTAATAAATGTCACTCTAAAGCAGTCTCCCCTGCCCAAGAGAGTGTATTTAATTTGCAGTGATAAAGCAAATTGCTGCATGCCATATGAAGAATCACAAGGTATTTGCTATTTGGCTTATTTAAGTCCCCTGATCAGGAAAGTAGATGCCTCCGAAATAGCTTCGCTGTATTCCCCATTGCATAGATACAGGAGGGAGTTAACATCCTCCCAATGTGTCATCAGCATCCTTTTACTCTGGTATGGTGTTTATGTGTAAACGGAAGAGGATTAGGGCCACTGTGGGAAAAAAAAGTGAGTTCTGACTTTTTTCTCTGAATTCTGAGAAAAAAGTCAGAACTCAATTCAACTTAGTGAGTTGTGCCTTTTTTCTCAGAAAAAAGTCAGAATGACCTCTCCCTGGAAGATGATGATGAGGAGGTGGAGACCTCAGGTCTCTAATCAAAAGTATTTTACTATGTATTACTACTATACTATGTATTTAATGAATCAGGGAGTCAGACAGTGGGAGGCGTGATTTGTGAGTGTTAAACTGGGGCGGATGCGTATTACCTGCTGTCTGCAGATGAAACTCAGAGGCTTCTGTGTGTTCATGTACTCCTTGTTTTATTTTCCTTTCAGGGTTTCGTTGTTTTAATGATTACAGATTTTATTGTGTGTTCCAAATTTCAAAATGACACTATTAATCAATTGAATCATTTTTGTTTAATGAAGTACAGCTAAACATTTCTCTAGTTTGAGTAACCAGAATAATTACTTTTGGTTTATAGGCTACATTCACACTGCATTTAAAAGTGACCTGAATCCAATTTGTTTGCTCAAATGTGACCCATATCTGATTTGTTTCTGACAATGTGAACAGCACAAGTCACATTGAATCTGACATTTCCAAATCCGATTCAGGCCACATTCAAATGTGGTACTGAATCGGATACATACTGTATCAGATTATTTTTAATGCGGCCGCAATCTGAACAGTCGGGTCACATTTAATGCCGCTTTGACATTATTCTGGAGCAACACACAGCAAGTATTAATTTTCTTTCTCCTCTTCCTCCTTTTTAACATTACCCACTCACAAATTTGGCATCTGCAGCCACACACTGTTTTCAATATTAGACCATAAATGAAACTACCAGTAACTTCACCAGCTGTTGCTGTTGCCACGTTCGCTTCCGTAAACACTGTTCTGTGCATGACGTCATTAATGATCACTTCAGGAGGCCACATTTAAAAGTGCAATATGACCAGCCAAACAAATCGGATTTGAGCAAAAATTGGAATTGAGCATTAAGGCCTGCGGTGTGAACGTAGCCATAGAGAATGTTGTATGTGATTTTGATTGTGTATTTGAATGCAATGAAAAAACTGCAACTGATGAAACTGATAAAGGACTCAAGGCCACCATGCATCAAAAGTGCTAGTAACCTCTCCATAGTGGTGACCCTTGACTGTACGTTAAGTACATGGGTTGAAGACTTGTCAGTGCATAAATTAATGTGTGAAATGATTACATTTGTTATTGTGATTTTACTTTTTCCTTTTCAGGGATGAAATGAGTATTTTTGCTGTATTGCTGTAATCACATGTATGTGTATGTATCACCTTTTTAAAGTGTAAGGTTTCGTAATGGGATGAGATAGGGTAAACGCATTGGTCTGGTTTCCTCCATACCATCGAGGCGTGGCCTTAAACCCCTCGCTAGACTAGGAGAAGTTAGCACATGGTTCTTGTTTGCTTTTTCAGGATCATTAGGGAAGTAGGCCCCTCTCTCTCTCCAGCCGCATCCACTTCCTGCCATCGCCACCACCACCAGCACCACAGCAGTAGCACATGATGGTGTCTCCGCCGTGCTGGCACACCGCCACTTTTACTCATCACCTACTCACACAGACACGAATGTGCATGCGCAGGCTGTCAAACTCTATAGAAATGTGTGTGCGGACACATGTATGTACAGCTCCAGAGACAGTACAATTTATATTGTGCTGCGTTCACAAGTCAGAGAATTTGTGTCGATCTGCAGTAACGCTGTTATCTGCATATGCTGGTGTGTGCGCGTGTGTGTGAATAAGTAATTTTTTTCAGCTGCTCCAGGAAATTCTGAACCCTGAAGGCCGGCTGGTTAACTGAGCTTGGAAAACAATGTAGACTCGATGGGAGGAGGCTGTGAATGGTGCAATGTTGGTTTCCTGAACAAACAACACAGAAAGGACAGAGAAAAGAGTCATACCTAATTATACATGGGAGGATGGACTGGCAATCTTACAAATAGCTGATTTCACAAAAACTTGTGTTTTCCTTTCTGTTTCCTTGTGTTCCCTCAGTGACATGCTGCTTATTTTACTGGCTCTTAGGAGCTCCAGCACAATGTGGTGTGATTCAAACAGCCAGTAATATTCATTTTTTTTATGTTTATGTATTTTTTTTATTGGTTTACATAAATAATGTAGTAAATGATAGAAGTTACAGTCCAACATAACTATATAACAATATAATAAAAGATCTTCATTAAGTCAAACCACATTTTTTATAGTATTTTTGATAACACAACATATTTCCGGCTACAGCGATTAAACCTATTTACATTTTGCCCTGTATTCTGATTCGTATCTACAGGGGAAAATGCAGCATGTAATTCAGTTGTACAGTTTTTAGTTTGAGCTCTTTGATATCAGCCTCAGTTTACTGTTAACTTTCCTATAGCCACATTAAAGGTGAATTTACTTACTCCAAATGCAATACCAATATTTCTTACTGCTGCTGCTTCAGATTAAAAGTGTTCAACTGGTGAAATATATGCTGATTCTTATAGTAAAACAGCAACAGGAAATGCATTGTATTTGTCACCATTAAAGTTGCAAAGGGGTGGAAAATTTCCGGTAAAAACAGTGTGCATTTTCGGATTGGGGGGATGCATTGGTGTTCATTTTTGATAGTAAAATTTAACTCCACGTTCATGTTTTTGTTCTGCTTGATTGTTCAACTTGATCATGTTCAACTTATAAATAAATCTGTTTTAATTGTATTATTTTTTTGCTTATAACTAAACACATTTTTTTGCTTATATATGATACCTTTCCACTAAATTACCCTCAATTGCCATAAATTGCCATTAATTTCCATAATTCCCATGGAAAGTTTCCAATTTGGAATATTTCCAAAATTCCCCAGCTTAACTTCCCATGGAAATTTACTGGAAATTTTCCACCCCTTTGCAAACTTTAGTCGTCAGTACATTGAGCACAACGTTGTCAGTGAAATGGAGACATGTGTTCAACAGTTAAGCTTGTGAAATTAACACTACTTGCATATTTATAGATTTAGGTTTTTTTCAATCAGGGAGAATAAGTGTTTCAGAATTTGTATAAGGTATTCTGACTTTCTTACGGACTATTTTTGTTTGACTTGAAATATGTCTGGAAGGGACCTTTAACTACTATCTCCTCACATTCAGTCTTCTTCGGGGAGGATTAATGCATACTTGCACTTCCAAAAATGTATTTTCTTTATCAAATAATCCTTGTTTAACAGCTGAAAACATTGTCTTTTCAATTCCATATCTTTTCAGATACGTGCAACATTTAGCAAAACAGCCTGACCACACTTCATGGTGTTGGAGATGTACCCCTACAACTATCAGATTCAGTGAATATCTTTCTAAGTCTGCGACATTACAATTAAATTAGTGAGTCTTTATGGGTTTCATACCATTCCACAGTAAGGTCCAACAGGCATTGAGGAGCCCATCATACAGCTTCAAAAAGTGTTGACAATCTCCATGGTCATCCTCACTGATTTGGGTAAAAGTGACAGTCACCACCCTCTCTGGGTGCCATGGAGACATGTCACAGTGGGTATTTAAATGTGATTTAAATGTGTTTTCACTGTGGGTTCAAATTTAACTTTATGCAGTGTATTTCTTTCTCTTTGCCACAAGAGGGAGTATTCACCAAGGTGAGCGCTTGTAGATGAGCTGCAAGACTTCTGCTCCTCTGACAATAAACACAACTTATATAAATGATCAGTGTCTGCTTTTCTTGGAAAAAACTAGTAATGTGTGTTACCTTTTGACAACTTATTCCTAAGACCTCTTCTGATGTCATTTGGGCAAATGATGCAGTAAATGATCATCACATGTAAATTTCTCATGTTATACGTGAAAGGGTGAATTGTCCATTTTTTCCATGTGAAGATAATTGTGAAGAAGAAACTATCATTTCATTGTGAAGAGGAACTGCCTTTTAGAATTGCTAATACTATCTCTTGAAGAATTGGCCTGTTAAATGTTGTGTAATTATATAATTATATGCTCTACTATTCGTACTTATCTATTGTTCTTTATTCTTTCTTATTGATGCTCTTCCATTACTGTCCACATGCTGCTGTAACACTGCAAATTTCCCCATTGTGGGACTAATAAAGAAATCTCTTATCTTATTTTGACCCACAACATCTATGACATGCTCTTATTGTAGTAATGGAGCTGAGTGTGATTTTTAATAAAACTGCTGTGATTTTAAATTGATTCTAAAATGAAGTCTGCTTTTTTAACTGAAAGAATATATTACTGCCAACAGGACTCACATGCACAATACAGACAGAATCATAGTCATAATCCTGTTTCATCAGGTGGCAGTCAATTAGATGTGTGTGTGTGTGTGTGTGTGTGTGTGTGTGTGTGTGTGTGTGTGTGTGTGTGTGTGTGTGTGTGTGTGTGTGTGTGTGTGTGTGTGAGTTCTCCCAGTTCCTTTCAAAGTAAAGATTTGAGAATTAATAATCATTTAGCCTCATAAAATTAACCTGGGTGCCATCACTCACATAATGACCTTTGACCTCAGAACATCGTTGACATACTCTTACTGTAGTAATGGAGCTCAGTGTGATTTTGCATTACTTAAAGAAAATGCTGTGATTTTAATTGATTCTAAAATGATGGAGGTGATAGATAAATTGATAGATAGATGTAAGGGTTCTGTGTGTACTGTTTCAGTAGACGGATGCTTTTCATTTCTAATTTCTTGTAATCTTTTTATATTGATTGAGTCAAAGATCTTCCAAATCAGCCATCACTACAGTACTGTTGCTTCATTGTCCCATATGTGACCTACTATGTAGAAGTGTGGAGGAACACATAGAAAACAAACACAGATCCAACATCTTCACCCTGTAAACAAAAAGTGGAAGCCATAAGAAATATGGCACTAAAGTAAAAGCTGTAGAGTTTAAGGATCTGGTTTTACTTCAAAACTTTTAATAATATCCAAGGGTTATTTTAAATGATTTGGTACAGTGTGTCTTTTTGACTTGTTTATTTGAATGTGTTTTGGCTTTGGTATGTGTCCTTATCTATATATTCTACTTTATATAATAATAAATGAATAAACGAAATAAAAACCTCTGGTCTCCGGTGCTTCAGCAGCGCCCTGAATGCCTCCAACAGAGTGGTCGGACAGCGACACTCAGTGGCTGATTGGAGCAACTGCAGCCTGTTTCTATACTTCTGAGCTTCACTGTTTTCAGCTCACTCCTGACTTTTATGTGTGTATGAACTTTTAAACTGACCACGCCCCTATATGCACTGTGCATATAGGGGCAAAAGATGTATTGTTGAGTTTTTATTTGACAGTCTGTGGAGACTGTTGAAATAAAGCAGCTCTGTACACGAACTGTTCAACAGTGAACAGACACAGTGGAGGAAATGGTAAGTGAAATTTTGTATTTGAAAAGTGACACTTGAAGTGCCACTGAGCTTCACTGTTTCCCCAGTTTGTAATTTGTAACCTCATAAGTTTTTGTAAGTAAATGAAAAAAAAGTCCGAAAATGAAGAACGCTTCATGCATTTGCGTGTCATCCTTGCACCTCCGTCGTGTACGTCTTATCTGTCCCAATTCCTCACACTTTTGACCAATATCTATCTGCTGTCTGTGATCATGTCGAGCTCAGCCAATCAAGTTGCTGTATCTGCAAATCTGAAACTGAGATTTAGAGTACAGACAAACTTTCACGTTATGTTGTAATCCTTAAGATTTCAGTCCTGGTTAATTTGGCAAGTGCAATTTAATAATACAGCAAACACATATCAGGCAGCTAAAACAGGCAACTGGGTATCTGTTTGTAGAACAACCAACAAAACTGACTGCTCTTTAAGGAAACCACTCCTGTACCTTTCCCTGAGATAACACGAGCCGTAAAGGAAACCACCTGTCTGCAGCACTGTCACAGCATCAGGTGGGGGAGCGTAGGGATGCAACATGTGCAGCCAGGTTTTCCATTCGGTGTACAGAGAATGCACCGCACCCCCTTTTGACTCCTCAGGCTGTACCAACCCCCACTTATCTATCTATCTATCTATCTATCGATCTATCTATGTTCATTTTATAAGACTAAATGATTATTAATTCTCAAATCTTTACTTTGAAATGCACCTGGCAGACCTTCACACACACACAAAGACACACACAAACATAAATGTGTATCTATCTATCTATCTATCTATCTATCTATCTATCTATCTATCTATCTATCTATCTATCTATCTCATTTATATATATATATATTAATTTCATTAGACTAAATGATTATTAATTTTCAAATCTTTACTTTGAAAGGCACCTGGCAGACCTTCAAACACACACAGACGCACACAAACAAAAATGTGTATCTATCTATCTATCTATCTATCTATCTATCTATCTGTCTATCTGTCTATCTGTCTATCTATCTATCTATCTCATCTATCGCATTTATATATATATATATATTAATTTCATCAGACTAAATGATTATTAATTTTCAAATCTTTACTTTGAAAGGCACCTGGTAGACCTTCAAACACACACAGACGCACACAAACAAAAATGTGTATCTATCTATCTATCTATCTATCTATCTATCTATCTATCTATCTATCTATCTATCTATCTATCTATCTATCTATCTATCTATCTATCTTATCAATCTATCTTATCTATATATCTATATTAATTTCATTAGACTAAATGATTATTAGATCTCAAATCTTTACTTTGAAAGGCACCTGGCAGACCTTCACACACACACAGACACACACAAACATAAATGTGTATCTATTTATCTATCTATCTATCTATCTATCTATCTATCTATCTATCTATCTATCTATCTATCTATCTATCTATCTATTTATTTATCTATCTATCTATCAATCGATCTATCAATGTATCTATCTATCTGTCTATCTCTCTATCTATCGATCTATCATCGATCTATCTATCTTTCTATCTATCTATCTTATCTATATATCTATATTAATTTCAATAGACTAAATGATTATTAATTGTCAAATCTTTACTTTGAAAGGCACCTTGCAGACCTTCACACACACACAAACAAAAATGTATATCTATCTATCTATCTATCTATCTCATCTATCTCATCTATATATCTATATTAATTTCATTAGACTAAATGATTATTAATCCTCAAATCTTTACTTTGAAAGGCACTTGGCAGACCTTCACACACACACAAAGACACACACAAACAAAAATGTCTATCTATCTATCTATCTATCTATCTATCTATCTATCTATCTATCTATCTATCTATCTATCTATCTATCTATCTATCTGTCTATCTATTTATCTATCTATCTATCTATCTATCTATCTATCTATCTATCTATCTATCTATTCAATTCAATTCAATGGGGCTTTATTGGCATGGGAAACATATGTTTACATTGTCAAAGCAAAAAACAGCAGATAAACATCTAAAGAGAAAATACAGGAAAATAAAAAAAAATAATAACAACAATAATAATAATAATAACAATAATAATTATAATTAAATTATGAATAAAATTTCACTGTACAAAGGCATTAAGAAAAGGAAAATATTTACAAAGTAAAGTAAATGACTTTGAGGGTTAGGGTTAGGATTAGGGACTGTCCAGCAGGAGGACATGGTCTAGGTCTGTCCTTCCTGCCTGCTGGACGTCCTTCTGTGGTCACAGCAGTTTACAAATTTTGCTGCTATGTTGGCACATTGCTGTACTTCACCCAGCAGGTATGGGAGTTTTTTGATATTGCTTAAGGTCTCAAATTGTTGGTGGGTGTTGGTGATCTGTGGGAAGTACGCGTCTCTGATGTCTTGGTACAATTTGCAGGTGGTAAGGAAGTGCAGCTCGGTCTCCACCTTGTGTTGTGTGCTGTGGGTGCATAGTCTGTCCTCTCTGGGGAGCCAGGTCTGTCTGTGACGGCCTTTCTCGATGGCGAGGCTGTGCTCACTGAGTCTGTACATAGTCAACGACTTCCTGAGCTTGGGATCGGTCACAGTGCTCAGGTATTCTGCCACTGTGTATTTTCGATTTAGGGCCAAATAACATTCCAATTTGCTTTGGTTTCTGGTTGATTCTTCCCAGTGTGTCAGATAGTTTTCTTTTTGTTTTCTTATAATTTGGTTTAGTCTGATGGGATTTCTGTTTGGTGGTTCTGCTGGTGTTTGTTGACGGAGTCCCAGAACCAGTTGGCTGAGGGGGCATCTCTCTACAGTCTCTCTGTGGGTCAGGGCTTTTTTATGGAGCGTACTGTGATCACTTTCTTTAAGGCCTAATTCTGCTCTGCATGCATTGTTGGGTGTTTTGCGTTGGACACGGAGGATGGATTTGCAGGATTCTGCATGCAGAGTCTCAATTTGGTGTTTATCCCATTTCGTAAAATCTTGGTTGGCAGGTGGACCCCAGACCTCGCAACCATAAAGAGAAATGGGTTCTATAACGCTGTCCAATATTTTGAGCCAGATCTGAATTGGGATGTCTAATTTGATGTTCTTTTTGATGGTGTAAAAAGCCCGTCTCGCCTTGTCTCTCAGGTCGTTCACAGCTTTGTTGAATTTACCTGTGGTGCTGATGTTTAGGCCGAGGTAGGTGTAATTTTTTGTATGTTCTAATGATGTCTTGTCAAGGAAGAATTTGTATTTGTGGTGGTGGAGGCTGGGTCCTTTTTCGAATATCATAATTTTAGTCTTGGTCAGATTCACCGTTAAGGCCCAGGTTTGGGAGAAGTTGTGCAGAAGATCAAGGTGTTGTTGTAATCCTTCTTTGGTCGGAGACAGCAACACCAAGTCATCTGCGAACAGTAGGCATTTAATTTCTGTGTCTACTAGAGTGATGCCAGCTGCTACAGACTGCTCTAGTGACTTTGCCAATTCATTAATATATATGTTGAAGAGGGTTGGGCTCAGACTGCATCCCTGTCTAACACCTCGGCTCTGGGGGAAGAAGTCTGTGTGTTTTTTGCCGATCTTAATGGCGCACTTGTTGTTTGTGTACATTGACTTTATGATGTTATGTGTTTTTCCTCCAACCCCACTTTCTAAAAGTTTGTACAACAGACCCTCGTGCCAAATAGAATCGAATGCCTTTTTGAAATCAACGAAACAGGAGAATAATTTGCCTTTATTTGTGTTTGTTTGGTGGTCAATCAGGGTGCTGAGGGTAAAAATATGGTCTGTTGTGCGATAATTTGGTAGGAAGCCAATTTGGGATTTGCTCAGGACATTATTCTCAGTGAGGAAATGAAGGAGTCTGTGGTTAATGATCATACAGAGGATTTTCCCAAGGTTGCTGTTGACACAGATTCCACGGTAGTTATTGGGGTCAAGTTTGTCGCCACATTTGTGGAGTGGTGTTATCAGTCCTTGGTTCCAAATATTGGGGAAAATCCCAGCGCTAAGGACCGTGTTCAGGAGTTTTTTTTTTTGTTTTTTTTTTAAATAGATTTTATTGGTTTTTCAACAGAACAGAAACAAAACACACAGCACATGTGCTCTCTGTAGTCATCAACACACATATAGCGCAGATACCCACATTCCATCTCATCAAGATAATGAAGGCAATAACAGGGTGTGACAAAGCCAAATTAACAAACCATACAGATCAGATTCAATCAGCGAAAACATATATATACACACACACACACATATATATATATATATATATATATATATATATACACATACATATATATATATACACATGTACACATACATACATACATACATACCCATACACACACATACATACATAGATCCTGTTTTCTATGTCGTCCGCTTTTTCCGTGAGAGTTTGTAATTTCCTCTCAACTTCCCGGAGCTTGTTTTCGGTGGTAGCTAGCAAATCCTCCACCGTGGACACTCGGCTCTCGGCTTCATCAAGCCTTTTACAGTTGCCTTCCACTCGGTTTGTCATGATTTCAAGTGCGCTCGCAAATTTACTTAGTTTTTCTTCCAGTAGCTTGCCGATGCTCTCTGTGACCTCTTGAGCTAGCTGCGAGGAGTAGCCGCTAGCGTCCGGTTGCGAGTCACCATCTTGTGGCTCGACCTCCTGGCGGTTTCTTGTCATTATTTGGTATTTACCTGTTTTATCAGGCGGGACCAAGCTACATTCCTTGCTTGACATCTCTAGAAAGCTTGGAGTGGTGAGCAGGATACAAAAATGCCGGTCTGTGGTGGGTAAAAGTTTAAATTAGGTCGATGGGAGCGGGAGCTCAGCGCCAGTCCGACCTCTCAGCTCAGTGACGTCATACCAACCATTGTGTTCAGGAGTAACCCATGGCCAATTGGAATTTGAGGTCTGTGGACTTTATCATTTCATTTAAGATGCCATCAACACCACAGGCTTTCTTGGTTTCAATTGATTTGATTTTGTCCTGTAGTTCTTTTAGTGTAATTGGGGAGTCTAGTGGGTTCTGGTAGTCTTTTATGGTTGATTAATTTTTCTAGTTTCTCTTGTATGTGTTTTTGCTGTTCATTTTTCTCTATTGGGCCAAATAGATTGGTGAAGTGGTTTACCCATACATCTCCATTTTGAATGGGAAGATCCTCATGTTTTTGTTTATTTAGAGTGTTCCAATTTTCCCAGAATTTATTTGTTTTTATGGATTCTTCAATGGTGTGTAGCTGGTTTCTAACATGTTGGTCTCTTTTTTTCCTTACTGTGTTTTTATACTGTTTTAATGTTTCATTATAGTGAAGGCGTGTGTGGTGGTTGTCTGGGTCTCTGTGTTTTTGGTTTGACAGATTCCTTAATGTCTTTCTGAGATTTTTACATTCATTGTCAAACCATTTGTCATGTTTTTTGTTGTTTTTGGCTTTTCTGTTTGAGGCCTTTAGGTTTGATAGGGATGCTGCGAGGTCAAATATCTTATTTAGGCTTTCTACCGCCTTGTTTACACCCTCACTGTTATGTTGGAATGCTTTTTCCATTTCCATTTGTAGCATGTTTTAATAGGGTGTAGTTTGGTTTGCTGTGATACTTCCAGATTGCATGTTGATCTGTTCAAATAAAGTGTGGTTTTGCTGTGGTCTGATAGGGGTGTTAGTGGGCTGACTGTGAACGCTCTGAGACACTAGGCTGAGATCTGTGATGAAGTAATCTAGTGTGCTGTTACCCAGAGATGAGCAGTAGGTAAACTTACCATAGGAGTCTCCTCGGACTCTCCCGTTGACTATGTACAGTCCCAGTGAACGACAGAGCTGCAGGAGTTGTGACCCATGTTTGTTTGTTGTTTTGTCATAGTTATGCCTGGGGGGGCATATTGGGGAGAGGATGTTTCTACCTCCTGGTAGATGTTTGTCCCCCTGGGTGCTCAGGGTGTCTCGTTCTCGGCCTGTCCTGGCATTCAGGTCTCCACAAATTACAATGTGACCATAAGCCTGGAAGTGGTTAATTTCTTCCTCTAGGATGGAGAACATGTCCTCTTTAAAATATGGGGATTCATTTGGGGGAATGTAGGTGGCACATAAGAAGATATTTTTCTCAGTTGATGTGAGTTCTTTATTTATTTCTAACCAGATGTAAAATGTTCCTGTTTTGATTACCTTAATGGAGTGGGTCAATTCAGATTTGTACCATATTAGTATACCTCCCGAGTCTCTTCCCTGTTTGATTCCTGTTAGCTTGGAGGATGGTACTACAAGCTCTCTGTAGTTTACAGGGCAGCCAGTTGGACCATCTCCTCTGTGCCATGTCTCCTGTAGGACAATAATGTCTGTATTTTTGATTTCATTGGTGAAGTCTGGGTTCCTGCTCTTGAGGCCAAAGGCAGTCGAACTCAGACCTTGTATATTCCAGGATGAAATAGTGATGGATTTTCGCTCCATGGTTCACGGTGCAGTTGTTCCAGAGGGTTTAGGCCTGGACCATGATTGTGTAGAACTCACTGAGCATCTGGTGTATGCTCAGATCACATGCTGGGGCTCTGTCAGGTGAAGAGTTGGGGCTTGCTCTGCTTACAACCTGTGCATATGTGTGGTATGGGGTTGGCGAAGGGAAAGCGGGCCTGGCCTGGGGTGTGACAGGATGTCCTCTGGGTGCAGCATGGTGTCTTGCAGTTGGGGCAGGTCTTCTAGGTGCAGCTGGGTGTCCTCTGGGTGGAATCGGTCCTCTGATTATTGGCCTGGGTGGGGAACTCATCCGTCTGTTGCTCCTGTGGGATGTGCTTGGTCTGCGGTTGAGTGCGACGTCCTTCAGTGTCTTTGCAAAAGTTGGGACTACTGCCTTGAGGATGTGTACTTGGTCGTACAGGCTGTGCAGGTCTAAGGTGGGATGGGGCGCCACATAAATATTTGGCTTTAATGCACAGTCTCTGGAAATTTGTGCATTTACCCTTTGAATGAGAGCGGGATGGAAGTCCCATCTGGGTAGCAGGGTGGAGATGACTACCTTTGCGTTTGGGAATGTGGAAGAGGCTTTTTCTGTCACCCCCTTGATAGACTTTGCCACCTCTTCTCCCTGTGCTCTCAGGTCATTTGTGCCGGTGTGGATGATGATATGGCTGGGGGACCCTAGGAGATCCTCTCTCAGTAGTTCCATGGCATGACTGGTATTGCGGCACTTGAATTTTGCGATTCTGTGGTTTGGGAAAAGTTTTTTCTCTTCAACATATCTCCCATTTGAGTCTATGAGGAGAACAATTTGTGGGTTTTGCGTTGGGCTGCTTTCTGTAGGTGTGTTAGTGTTGTTTGTTGGAGGAGGTGTCTCTTGGGTTTGTGTGTCTTGGCTTGGTAGTGCTGCTGATTGGCTGGGACTGTTATCTGGGCCCTGTATTTCCTCTGCAGCCTCTTGTAGGGTGGGAGGTGTTGCTCTCAAGGGTTGTTCACTGGTCAACGTTCTCATCTCGTCTTGGAGCTTCTGCACATATATTTTTAATGTTTATTAAAACAGTATAAAAACACAGTAAGGAAAAAAAGAGACCAACATGTTAGAAACCAGTTACACACCATTGAAGAATCCATAAAAACAAATAAATTCTGGGAAAATTGGAACACTCTAAATAAACAAAAACATGAGGATCTTCCCATTCAAAATGGAGATGTATGGGTAAACCACTTCACCAATCTATTTGGCCCAATAGAGAAAAATGAACACCAAAAACACATACAAGATAAACTAGAAAGATTAGAGACAACCATAAAAGACTACCAGAACCCATTAGACTCCCCAATTACACTAAAAGAACTACAGGACAAAATCAAATCAATTGAAACCAAGAAAGCCTGTGGTGTTGATGGCATCTTAAATGAAATGATAAAGTTCACAGACCTCAAATTCCAATTGGCCATATTAAAACTCCTGAACACTGTGCTTAGCGCTGGGATCTTCCCCAATATTTGGAACCAAGGACTGATAACACCACTCCACAAAAGTGGCGACAAAATCGACCCCAATAACTACCGTGGAATCTGTGTTAACAGCAACCTTGGGAAAATCCTCTGCATGATCATTAACCACAGACTCCTTCATTTCCTCACTGAGAATAATGTCCTGAGCAAATCCCAAATTGGCTTCCTACCAAATTATCGCACAACAGACCATATTTTTACCCTCAGCACCCTGATTGACCACCAAATAAACACAAATAAAGGCAAATTATTCTCCTGTTTCGTTGATTTCAAAAAGGCATTCGATTCTATTTGGCACGAGGGTCTGTTGTACAAACTTTTAGAAAGTGGGGTTGGAGGAAAAACACATGACATCATAAAGTCAATGTACAAAAACAACAAGTGCGCCATTAAGATCGGCAAAAAACACACGGACTTCTTCCCCCAGAGCCGAGGTGTTAGACAGGGATGCAGTTTGAGCCCAACCCTCTTCAACATATATATTAATGAATTGGCAAAGTCACTAGAGCAGTCTGTAGCAGCTGGCATCACTCTAGTAGACACAGAAATTAAATGCCTACTGTTCGCAGATGACTTGGTGTTGCTGTCTCCGACCAAAGAAGGATTACAACAACACCTTGATCTTCTGCACAACTTCTCCCAAACCTGGGCCTTAACGGCGAATCTGACCAAGACTAAAATTATGATATTCGAAAAAGGACCCAGCCTCCACCACCACAAATACAAATTCTTCCTTGACAAGACATCATTAGAACATACAAAAAATTACACCTACCTCGGCCTAAACATCAGCACCACAGGTAAATTCAACAAAGCTGTGAACGACCTGAGAGACAAGGCGAGACGGGCTTTTTACGCCATCAAAAAGAACATCAAATTAGACATCCCAATTCAGATCTGGCTCAAAATATTGGACAGCGTTATAGAACCCATTTCTCTTTATGGTTGCGAGGTCTGGGGTCCACCTGCCAACCAAGATTTTACGAAATGGGATAAACACCAAATTGAGACTCTGCATGCAGAATTCTGCAAATCCATCCTCTGTGTCCAACGCAAAACACCGAACAATGCATGCAGAGCAGAATTAGGACGATACCCACTAATTATCAAAATTCAAAAGAGAGCAATTAAATTTTATGATCACCTTAAAGAAAGTGATCACAGTACGCTCCATAAAAAAGCCCTGACCCACAGAGAGACTGTAGAGAGATGTCCCCTC
>JAJDFG010000073.1:55000-57500 GCA_021039105.1 Scomber colias | reverse complement strand
ATGTATCTATCTATCTATCTATCTATCTATCTATCTATCTATTTATCTATCAATCTATCTATCTATTTCCTCTATCTCATCTATATATGTATATTAATATCATTAGACTAAATGATTACTAATCCTTAAATCTTTACTTTGAAAGGCACTTGGCAGACCTTGGCACACACACACAGACACACACAAACAAAAATGTATATCTATGTATCTATCTATCTATCTATCTATCTATCTATCTATCTATCTATCTATCTATCTATCTATCTATCTATCTATCTATCTATCTATCTATCTATCTATCTATTTATCTATCTATCTATCTATCTATTTCATCTATCTCATCTATATATGTATATTAATTTCATTAGACTAAATGATTACTAATCCTTAAATCTTTACTTTGAAAGGCACTTAGCAGACCTTGGCACAAACACACAGACACACACAAACAAAAATGTATATCTATGTATCTATCTATCTATCTATCTATCTATCTATCTATCTATCTATCTATCTATCTATCTATCTATCTATCTATCTATCTATCTATCTATCTATCTATCTATCTATCTATATTAATTTCATTAGACTAAATGATTATTGGTTCTCAAATCTTTACTTTGAAAGGCACCTGGCAGACCTTCACACACACAGACACACACAAACATAAATGTGTATCTATCTATCTATCTATCTATCTATCTATCTATCTATCTATCTATCTATCTATCTATCTATCTATCTATCTATCTATCTATCTATCTATCTATCTCTCTATATACCTATATATCTATCGATCTATCTATCGATCTATCTATCGATCTATTTATCTATCTATCTATCTATCTATCTATCTATCTATCTATCTATCTATCTATCTATCTATCTATCTATCTATCTATCTATCTATCTATCTATCTATCTATATTAATTTTATAAGACTAAATGATTATTAATTTTCAAATCTTTGCTTTGAAAGGCACCTGGCAGACCTTCACATACACACAGACACACACAAACATAAATGTGTGTCTATGTGTCTATCTATCTATCTTATCTATATATTTATATTAAATTCATTAGATTAAATGATTATTATTTCTTTAATATTGACTTTGAAAGGCACCTGGCAGATCTTCACACACACAAACAAAAATGTCTGTCTATCTATTTATTTATTTATCTATCTATCTATCGATCTATCGATGTATCTATCTATATATCTATCTATCTATCTATCTATCTATCTATCTATCTATCTATCTATCTATCTATCTATCTATCTATCTATCTATCTATCTCATCTATCTCATCTATATATCCATATTAATTTCATTAGACTAAATGATTACTAATTGTCAAATCTTTACTTTGAAAAGCACCTTGCAGATCTTCACACACACACAGACACACACAAACAAAAATGTATATCTATGTATCTCTCTATCTCTTTATCTATCTATCTATCTATCTATCTATCTATCTATCTATCTATCTATCTATCTATCTATCTATCTATCTATCTATCTATCTATCTTATCTATCTATCTATCTTAATTTTATAAGACTAAATGATTATTAATTCTCAAATCTTTACTTTGAATGGCACCTGGCTAGACCATTAACACACACACAGACACACACAAACATAAATCTGTATCTATTTATCTATTTATCTATCTATCTATCTATCTATCTATCTATCTATCTATCTATGTTATCTATCTATCTATCTATGTTATCAATCTATCTTATCTATATATCTATATTAATTTCATTAGACTAAATGATTATTAGTTCTCAAATCTTTACTTTGAAAGGCACCTGGCAGACCTACACACACACACAGACACACACAAACATAAATGTGTATCTATCTATCTATCTATCTATCTATCTATCTATCTATCTATCTATCTATCTATCTATCTATCTATCTATCTATCTATCTATCTATCTATATATCTATATATCTATCTATCTATCTATCTATCTATGTATCTATCTATCTATCTATCTATCTATCTATTTATCTATCAATCTATCTATCTATTTCCTCTATCTCATCTATATATGTATATTAATATCATTAGACTAAATGATTACTAATCCTTAAATCTTTACTTTGAAAGGCACTTGGCAGACCTTGGCACACACACACAGACACACACAAACAAAAATGTATATCTATCTATCTATCTATCTATCTATCTATCTATCTATCTATCTATCTATCTATCTATCTATCTATCTATCTATTTATCTATCTATCTATCTATCTATTTCATCTATCTCATCTATATATGTATATTAATTTCATTAGACTAAATGATTACTAATCCTTAAATCTTTACTTTGAAAGGCACTTAGCAGACCTTGGCACAAACACACAGACACACACAAACAAAAATGTATATCTATGTATCTATCTATCTATCTATCTATCTATCTATCTATCTATCTATCTATCTATCTATCTATCTATCTATCTATCTATCTA
>JAJDFG010000073.1:20000-52500 GCA_021039105.1 Scomber colias | reverse complement strand
ATATGAAAAGGCCAGGATCCTTTCTGACTTTGACTGAGAAAATTGTACTCAGTTCTTGGGCTATATTGTTCCAGAATCTCTTAATCATACAACACTCCCAAAAATAGTGAATATATGTTCCATTTGATCTGTTACATTTAATACAGAGGGGAGAGACTCGGTTATCCATCTTGTTAAGGATGGATGGTGTAATGTGGGATCTATGCAGAATCTTATATTGAGTTTCTCTCATTCGGTTGCAGACAAATGTGTTTTTGACAGAGGCTATTGCTTCATGCCAGTCATCTTCGATAAATTGCCCATCAAGGTCATTTTCCCACTTCTGTAATACATTCCTAATATCTGATGAATCTAGGGAGTATAACATTGAATAAGAACGAGAGAGAAAATGTCCTGAGTCTTTCCGATTCAGTAAAAATAAATCTATGTCGCTGAGAGATGGAGTGTCTGTTTGGAGAATCTTCATCTTTGAGAGGATAAAACTACGAAGTTGTAGGTACCCATAAAAATGCTCAGATGCAATGTTGTATTTTTGCTGAAGCTGTTGGAAGGACATCAATAAATTACCTTGGTATACATCACAAATAAGCTTGATGCCCTTCTTATGCCAACTGTCAAATATGCTATTTTGAATTCCTGGGGCAAACTCCTCATTCCTTGTCAGAGGTGTTAATGCAAAAGATGACGCGCTTTCCCTAAAATACTTTGTAATGGCCCGCCAGACTCTGATGGTGTTGTAAATAACAGGGTTCCGTTTCATGTCAGATGATGTTTTTTTTCTGCAGGTAGTGAGCGCACTCAGTAAGGAGTAGGGGGAGGAAAACCACTCATCGATACTCATGTCAGATTTTAAATGAGACTGTAGCCAGTTCCAGAATATTCGGGTGTGGCAAGCCCAGTTATAAAATCTCAGATTGGGTAGGGCTAGACCGCCTCGTTCCACCGGTAATTGTAAAGTTTTGATCCTGATCCTGGGTTTTTTGTTAGATAAACCGTGAAAAGGCCCTTTCTATGTCTAATATGGTTTTCTTTGATATCCATAATGGTAGCATCTGCAAAGGATAAATCAGTCTGGGAAGTACGTTCATTTTTATAAGACTGATTCTGCCCATCCAAGAGAGTGGAAGGTCATGCCATCTTTCTAGGTCATTCTTAACTGCTCTGATTGTTGGTATGAAATTAAGTCTCCCTAGCTCCCAGACATCAGGTGACACCTTGATACCAAGATAGACAAATCCTGATGTGGCCCATCTGAATGGAAAGTTTGTATCAGAGGTTGCGCTACCATTGTTCCCCAGGGGCATGGCCTCTGACTTTGTGTAATTTATTTTGTAGCCAGATATAGAGCCAAATGAATTGATAATTGACAGAGTGGCCGGGACTGAGACCTCAGGTCTTGAAAGAAAAAGTAAGACATCATCTGCATATAATGCTATTTTGTGAGTGGTCTTGCCTAAAGTGATGCCGTGTATACTTTCACTGGCTCTGATGCGTTCTGCTAGCGGCTCTAAAGTGAGGGCGAAAAGAAGAGGGGAGAGTGGGCAGCCCTGGCGTGTCCCTCTACCAAGTGGGAAAGGAGAAGAACGCATGCCATTAGTCAGGATACAGGCCTCAGGTGAATGATAAATCAGTTTAATCCAATTTATGAACTCTTCTCCTAATCCAAACCTGTCCAGAGCATCCCACATAAACCGCCACTCCACCCTGTCGAACGCTTTCTCTGCGTCCAGTGATATAACTAGCGCCCGGTGTTGCATCTGCGAGGAATATTGTACCACATTAAGAAGTCTTCTCACATTAGAGTACGAGAACCTCCCCCTTATAAAGCCCGTCTGATCCTCATTTATGAGTGATGGCAGGTAATTCTCCAATCTTCTGACTAGCACCTTAGAAAGTATTTTGCTGTCCACATTTATGAGGCTGACAGGTCTGTACGAACCACATTCATCTGATGGTTTATTTTTCTTCAGGATTAAAGAGATATTAGCTAAATTTAAGGAGGGGGGAGCCGTTTATTCTTAAAGGAGTCTAAAAACATATCAGTCAGAGGGCCAACCACAACTCTACTCATTTTCTTATAATACTCCGGTCCATAGCCATCCGGCCCTGGCGCTTTCCCACTTTGAAGCGAGCGGATAGCCTCTAGGACCTCTTCCCTAGTAATAGGTGCATTAAGGAGCTCTCGTTGTTCTTCCGTGAGAGAGGGGGGATTGGTTTGGTCCAGGAAGGCTTTCCTTAAATCATCTGATGTATTGCATTCAGTGGAATATAATTTGTGATAAAACTGTTTCATAATATTGTTTATTTTTTTGGACTCATATGCTTTGTCTCCATTATTATCCTTTAGTGATGATATTAGGTTACTGCTATTTCTACCCTTAGCCAGGCGGGCAAGAAGGCGGCCAGGTTTATTACCATGTTCATATAGTCTCTGCTTAGCAAAAAGGATAGAGGTCTCTGCTTTACTTGTTAAAAGCTGATTGAGCGCTGATCTTGCCGCTTCTAAATTTTTAAGAGCATGTTTAGACGGGGATGCTTTAAACTTTTTTTCCAGGTCCTGGATCGAACGTTCTAAGTCCAATTGTTTTCTGATCGTATCCCTCTTCTGAGCTGCTGTATAAGAAATAATAGAGCCCCTCATGTAGGCCTTGGCCGTTTCCCAGAGTAACGAGGGGTTTACATCTGGTGTGTCATTTGTTGCCATGAAAATTTCCCACTGTTTTCCCAAAAATTCTAGAAATGGGGGGCTACTCAGAAGCACAGAGTTAAGTCTCCAGTGACGTGTAGAGGGATCAAGATAGGGAGGGGATATGGTGATGGATACAGGGTTGTGATCCGACAATGTGCGTATTCCAATCGAGCATGCTTTGACTCTGTCTATTACCTCTCTGGAGACTAGAAAATAGTCGATCCTTGAAAAAGATCGGTGGGGATGAGAGTAAAAGGTAAAGTCTCTTGCAGTTGGGTTTATAATTCTCCAGATGTCAAAGAGACCTAGATCTACACATAATTCCTTTAGCCTTGCTGTCTTTTTTGATGTAAAAGCAAGTTTAGACGGAGATTGGTCAATACTAGCATCTTGAACACAGTTAAAGTCCCCTCCAAACACTGTGAAGGGGGTTAACTGTGAGGACGCTGCTGCCAGCAGTTTGGAGAAAAAAGAGGGCTCAAACGTGTTGGGTCCATAGACAGAGCCTATGAGGATTCGCTCCCCGTATAAGAAACCTGAGATAATGACGAATCGACCCTCATCATCCTTGATCATCTCTTCTAGAGTAAACGGTAATATTTTATGAATGAGAATGGCTACTCCTCTACTATGTGAGTTAAAGGATGAATAGAACACCTGACCTATCCAGCTTCTCCTTAATTTAATGTGTTCCAAATCTGTTAAATGTGTTTCCTGAAGTAAAGCAATTTGAGTATTCTCCCTTTTCAGTAAAGAAATAATCTTCTGCCTTTTAACCACATGGCCGACCCCCTTGACATTTAAAGAAACAATCTTAATATCACTCATTTATATTATATGAAGATAAGATGTACCAGTAATGCACAGGATAGTTAAGGTTCAGGGTCATAAATGGCAGTGAGGAGGTAGACTTACATTTTAGAGCACAGTGAACAAAAAAACTGCCTCTGAACAATGGGCAGTGAACACTAAGAAAGAACTCAACCAACCTGAGAAAGAACAAAAAACACAACCATAACCAGGTTTGAGTAACATTTACAAGGAGCTGTATGACGCAGAAAGCGCCAGTGACACTGAAGAAGAGCAACCATCCCATTTTCACCACCAACCAGAGTTTCACCACCCTTTAAGGTTCAGATAAGTATAGTGTTAGACCATTTGCCCCCTAAGAAGTAGGCCTGTATATACAAGTCCAGATTTTTTTTTTTTTTTTTTTTTTAATAGTTTTTTCCGTGTAGTTTTTCCAAACTTCACTGCCCTCTTTACGTTCTTGTAATCAGACTGAGTTGGTGGATTTGTAAACACTTGAATTAACACAGCCAATCCATTCCTAAATGATCATATAGCCTAAGTGCAGTGCGGCCGCATTTTTTGTTTTATTTATTTATTTTTCCAACTCAATACTCACGTCTAGCGTTTTACTTTAACATAGCAACTTTAACTTGGGTTACAAAATTACATCTCACCCCATCCAACCGCCCAGTGGTAGTCGTTGCATAGTTCATGGCAGTCCATCCATAAACGTCCGCGCGGCTTGGGGAGACTGGAAGGCATGTTTCTTCCCGTTGACTGTGAAGGTTAGGACGGCGGGGAATCGCATGGTGAATCGGATGTTTAGTCCAATCAGTCGTTCGCACACCTCGTTGAAGCTGCGTCGCTTCTCCCTCACTGCAGCCGAGAGATCCTGCTGAATATACAGCTTCTGCCCATCGTATGTGAGCTGCCTCTTCTCCCTCAGTGCAGCCGTGATCCGCTGTTTGTCCCCGGAGTTGTGCAGCTTAATTATGACGGGTCTGGGGCGGTCGCCGCGGGCAGGTCCAAGACCTCTGTGCGCTCGGTCGATTTTAATCATGCCCCGTTTAGTTTCAATGTTCAATATCTTCGGCAGCCAACGTTCAAAAAAAGCAACCGGCCTCTCACCTTCTGCCCCCTCCTTCAAGCCGATCACCCTGATGTTGTCCCGTCTCGTCCTGTTTTCTATGTCGTCCGCTTTTTCCGTGAGAGTTTGTAATTTCCTCTCAACTTCCCGGAGCTTGTTTTCGGTGGTAGCTAGCAAATCCTCCACCGTGGACACTCGGCTCTCGGCTTCATCAAGCCTTTTACAGTTGCCTTCCACTCGGTTTGTCATGATTTCAAGTGCGCTCGCAAATTTACTTAGTTTTTCTTCCAGTAGCTTGCCGATGCTCTCTGTGACCTCTTGAGCTAGCTGCGAGGAGTAGCCGCTAGCGTCCGGTTGCGAGTCACCATCTTGTGGCTCGACCTCCTGGCGGTTTCTTGTCATTATTTGGTATTTACCTGTTTTATCAGGCGGGACCAAGCTACATTCCTTGCTTGACATCTCTAGAAAGCTTGGAGTGGTGAGCAGGATACAAAAATGCCGGTCTGTGGTGGGTAAAAGTTTAAATTAGGTCGATGGGAGCGGGAGCTCAGCGCCAGTCCGACCTCTCAGCTCAGTGACGTCATACCAACCATTGTGTTCAGGAGTAACCCATGGCCAATTGGAATTTGAGGTCTGTGGACTTTATCATTTCATTTAAGATGCCATCAACACCACAGGCTTTCTTGGTTTCAATTGATTTGATTTTGTCCTGTAGTTCTTTTAGTGTAATTGGGGAGTCTAGTGGGTTCTGGTAGTCTTTTATGGTTGATTAATTTTTCTAGTTTCTCTTGTATGTGTTTTTGCTGTTCATTTTTCTCTATTGGGCCAAATAGATTGGTGAAGTGGTTTACCCATACATCTCCATTTTGAATGGGAAGATCCTCATGTTTTTGTTTATTTAGAGTGTTCCAATTTTCCCAGAATTTATTTGTTTTTATGGATTCTTCAATGGTGTGTAGCTGGTTTCTAACATGTTGGTCTCTTTTTTTCCTTACTGTGTTTTTATACTGTTTTAATGTTTCATTATAGTGAAGGCGTGTGTGGTGGTTGTCTGGGTCTCTGTGTTTTTGGTTTGACAGATTCCTTAATGTCTTTCTGAGATTTTTACATTCATTGTCAAACCATTTGTCATGTTTTTTGTTGTTTTTGGCTTTTCTGTTTGAGGCCTTTAGGTTTGATAGGGATGCTGCGAGGTCAAATATCTTATTTAGGCTTTCTACCGCCTTGTTTACACCCTCACTGTTATGTTGGAATGCTTTTTCCATTTCCATTTGTAGCATGTTTTAATAGGGTGTAGTTTGGTTTGCTGTGATACTTCCAGATTGCATGTTGATCTGTTCAAATAAAGTGTGGTTTTGCTGTGGTCTGATAGGGGTGTTAGTGGGCTGACTGTGAACGCTCTGAGACACTAGGCTGAGATCTGTGATGAAGTAATCTAGTGTGCTGTTACCCAGAGATGAGCAGTAGGTAAACTTACCATAGGAGTCTCCTCGGACTCTCCCGTTGACTATGTACAGTCCCAGTGAACGACAGAGCTGCAGGAGTTGTGACCCATGTTTGTTTGTTGTTTTGTCGTAGTTATGCCCGGGGGGGCATATTGGGGAGAGGATGTTTCTACCTCCTGGTAGATGTTTGTCCCCCTGGGTGCTCAGGGTGTCTCGTTCTCGGCCTGTCCTGGCATTCAGGTCTCCACAAATTACAATGTGACCATAAGCCTGGAAGTGGTTAATTTCTTCCTCTAGGATGGAGAACATGTCCTCTTTAAAATATGGGGATTCATTTGGGGGAATGTAGGTGGCACATAAGAAGATATTTTTCTCAGTTGATGTGAGTTCTTTATTTATTTCTAACCAGATGTAAAATGTTCCTGTTTTGATTACCTTAATGGAGTGGGTCAATTCAGATTTGTATCATATTAGTATACCTCCCGAGTCTCTTCCTTGTTTGATTCCTGTTAGCTTGGAGGATGGTACTACAAGCTCTCTGTAGTTTACAGGGCAGCCAGTTGGACCATCTCCTCTGTGCCATGTCTCCTGTAGGACAATAATGTCTGTATTTTTGATTTCATTGGTGAAGTCTGGGTTCCTGCTCTTGAGGCCAAATGCAGTCGACCTCAGACCTTGTATATTCCAGGATGAAATAGTGATGGATTTTCGCTCCATGGTTAACGGTGCAGTTGTTCCAGAGGGTTTAGGCCTGGACCATGATTGTGTAGAGCTCACTGAGCATCTGGTGTATGCTCAGATCACATGGTGGGGCTCTATCAGGTGAAGAGTTGGGGCTTGCTCTGCTTACAACCTGTGCATATGTGTGGTATGGGGTTGGCGAAGGGAAAGCGGGCCTGGCCTGGGGTGTGACAGGATGTCCTCTGGGTGCAGCATGGTGTCTTGCAGTTGGGGCAGGTCTTCTAGGTGCAGCTGGGTGTCCTCTGGGTGGAATCGGTCCTCTGATTATTGGCCTGGGTGGGGAACTCATCTGTCTGTTGCTCCTGTGGGATGTGCTTGGTCTGCGGTTGAGTGTGACGTCCTTCAGTGTCTTTGCAAAAGTTGGGACTACTGCCTTGAGGATGTGTACTTGGTCGTACAGGCTGTGCAGGTCTAAGGTGGGATGGGGTGCCACATAAATATTTGGCTTTAATGCACAATCTCTGGAAATTTGTGCATTTACCCTTTGAATGAGAGCGGGATGGAAGTCCCATCTGGGTAGCAGGGTGGAGATGACTACCTTTGCGTTTGGGAATGTGGAAGAGGCTTTTTCTGTCACCCCCTTGATAGACTTTGCCACCTCTTCTCCCTGTGCTCTCAGGTCATTTGTGCCTGTGTGGATGATGATATGGCTGGGGGATCCTAGGAGATCCTCTCTCAGTAGTTCCATGGCATGACTGGTATTGCGGCACTTGAATTTTGCGATTCTGTGGTTTGGGAAAAGTTTTTTCTCTTCAACATATCTCCCATTTGAGTCTATGAGGAGAACAATTTGTGGGTTTTGTGTTGAGCTGTTTTCTGTAGGTGTGGTAGTGTTGTTTGTTGGAGGAGGTGTCTCTTGGGTTTGTGTGTCTTGGCTTGGTAGTGCTGCTGATTGGCTGGGACTGTCATCTGGGCCCTGTATTTCCTCTGCAGCCTCTTGTAGGGTGGTAGGTGTTGCTCTCAAGGGTTGTTCACTGGTCAACGTTCTCATCTCGTCTTGGAGCTTCTGCACCTCTTCTCTGAGCTGCCTCCTCTCCTGCCTCAATGTCTCCTCATTGTCTTTCAGTCTTTCGACCTCAGCCCAGAGCCGCCTCGTCTCCTTCATTGAAGACTCCTCATTATCTTTGAGCCGTTTTACCTCAGCCCAGAGAGCAGATAGGCCTTTCTCCCCCTCGGTGCTACTTGGTCTGAGTGGGGGGTTGTTCTTGTCCTCGGCTGTTGTCTGCCCAGATTGGAGTGTGACGATTGTGTGTTCCATTTCCACTTGTCTGATCTCAAGTTGAGTGAATCTGTCTCTCATTTCAATGAGCAAGTGGGGCTCTGTGGTGGGGTTTTGATCATCTGATTCTTCTGTGATGTGATGGTCTGTTGGGGGTGGTCTCTCTCTCTCCTGAAGCTCCTCTGACAGAGCTGTCAGTCGTACCATGTGGTTTTCTCTGTCGTGTTGCAGCTCTCTTACTTCAGTCTTCAGGATGGTCAGCTCTCTCCTGTAGCTGTCACTGTCCTGACTCAGCTGTGTGCTGGTAGTAGAGGTGTTTTGCTGCACTGTGGTGTCCAGGGTTGGCTGCTGGCTGATTATCTCTCTCAATTGTACAAGCTCTCTCTCCAGCTCTGTGAATTTCACCTTTATATCATTGATGGTGTGGTTCAGTTGGGGGTCCTGGACCTGTTCTGGGCTGGTGGATTCATTTTCCTGAGGGGGCTGGTCCCGAGTAGGGCAGCTGGAAGTAGGGGTGGTGTCTGTGTCTGGCAGGATGTGAGTGTTGACAGTGGGGGCAGACTTTTCCTGTTGGGCCCTCTTTTTTATAAGAATGAAGTCACTCTCAAACTGCTTACGGTTTCCTTGTACCATGATAGTCCCGTTCTTATATATATTGACAGTCATCATGACACTGTCTGGGTCTTCTCCCTCTTTGATTTTTAGTTTCCAGCCATTACAGATCCCCTCTTTCTTTACATGAGGGTAGTGGGCATTTATGGCAGCGTGCCATGCTAGTGGTTGATCTGTGAGTAAGATCAGATTGCTGACATCTCCACTCTTGTATAAATCAGAAAAGAGTGTCTCTGGTCTTCCTTTCAAGACTTTCTGCTTGTATGTCTTCCTGCCACTCTCATTTGTAACATCTCGTGGATATAACAGTGGAATAGCCTCTGTACTCACTGTGGATGAAGCCATGGAATTCTGCTGCTGCTGCTGTAACTGCTCCTTGGTAACCGTTGCTAGGGCTTTTGTTTTTGTTCTTGGTAGCTAGCTCTTAGCTTTAACACCAAGCTAGGTTTAGTTTATTTATTATTCAGCAGTTATAATATTTATAGTTTTTGTAATTCCTTTAGTAGGTTATGTTGTCTCTCTGATGATCTCACTCACTTGTATCTTTTGCTGAATTCATCTTCTGAGCTTGGTGTCAGTTAACCAGCAGGACAGGTAGATTAACTGTCAGTTGGTCAAAGTTCTTCAGTTGAGCAGTATGTTCCCAGGTTTCTTGCTGTTTTCTTGCTGTTTCTTGCCTCCAAAGAGGTAATTTCTCAAAATAAGTGTTTCTCCTTCTTTCTTCTTCCAATTTTTTCAGAAAAGTATGAGATTATCTCACCTTAACACACAAAAAAGAAGATCTTTTCAGGAGCTCACGATATTGCTGCTGTTTTCAGTTGGAACTCTCTCTCACCTTGGAGTTCTGGTCCAGACTGTGACAGAGAACCTGCCAGGGAGCCGTATACCTGAACATACTGGTCTGACTGGTTCCTACTGGTCCTGGACTGGGTGATGATGATGATGATGACGAAGATTATAATGTCAGACAGACCCACAGCCAGCAGGAACCAATCACCATCAACCCTGAGACAGAGAGAGAGAGAGAGAGAGAGAGAGAGAGAGAGAGAGACAGAGAGACAGACAGAGAGAGAAAGAGAGAGAGACAGACGGACAGAGACAGAGAGAGAGAGAGAGAGAGAGAGACAGACAGAGACAGAGAGAGAGAGAGAGACAGAGAGACAGACAGAGAGAGAGAGAGAGAGAGACAGACAGAGACAGAGAGAGAGAGAGACAGAGAGAGAGACAGACAGAGAGAGAGAGACAGACAGAGAGAGAGAGAGAGACAGACAGAGAGAGAGACAGACAGAGAGAGAGACAGACAGAGAGAGACAGAGACAGAGAGAGAGAGAGAGACAAACAGAGAGAGAGAGACAGACAGAGAGACAGACAGAGAGAGACAGAGAGAGAGACAGACAGAGAGACAGAGAGAGAGAGACAGAGTTCTCAGTTCCAACTGAAAACAGCAGCAATATCGTGAGCTCCTGAAAAGATCTTCTTTTTTGTGTGTTAAGGTGAGATAATCTCATACTTTTCTGAAAAAATTGGAATAAGAAAGAAGGAGAAACACTTATTTTGAGAAATTACCTCTTTGGAGGCAAGAAACAGCAAGAAAACAGCAAGAAACCAGCAAGAAACCTGGGAAAATACTGCTCAACTGAAGAGCTTTGACCAACTGACAGTTAATCTACCTGTCCTGCTGGTTAACTGACACCAAGCCCAGAAGATGAATTCAGCAAAAGATACAAGTGAGTGAGATCATCAGAGAGACAACATAACCTACTAAAGGATTTACAAAAACTATAACTATTATAACTGCTGAATAATAAATAAACTAAACCTAGCTTGGTGTTAAACACCAGAACAGGTCCAGGACCCCCAACTGAACCACACTATCAATGATATAAAGGTGAAATTCACAGAGCTGGAGAGAGAGCTTGTACAATTGAGAGAGATAATCAGCCAGCAGCCAACCCTGGAGACCACAGTGCAGCAAAACACCTCTGCTACCAGCACACAGCTGAGTCAGGACAGTGACAGCTACAGGAGAGAGCTGACCATCCTGAAGACTGAAGTAAGAGAGCTGCAACACAACAGAGAAAACCACATGGTACGACTGACAGCCCTGTCAGAGGAGCTTCAGGAGAGAGAGAGACCACCCCCAACAGACCATCCCATCACAGAAGAATCAGATAATCAACCCCCCACCACAGAGCCCCACTCGCTCATTGAAATGAGAGACAGATTCACTCAACTTGAGATCAGACAAGTGGAAATGGAACACACAATCGTCACACTCCAATCTGGGCAGACAACAGCCGAGGACAAGAACAACCCCCCACTCAGACCAAGTAACACTGAGGGGGAGAAAGGCCTATCTGCTCTCTGGGCTGAGGTAAAACAGCTCAAAGATAATGAGGAGTCTTCAATGAAGCAGACGAGGCGGCTCTGGGCTGAGGTCGAAAGACTGAAAGACAGTGAGGCAGGAGAGGAGGCAGCTCAGAGAAGAGGTGCAGGAGCTCCAAGACGAGATGAGAACGTTGACCAGTGAACAACCCTTGAGAGCAACACCTCCCACCCTACAAGAGGCTGCAGAGGAAATACAGGGCCCAGATAACAGTCCCAGCCAATCAGCAGCACTACCAAGCCAAGACACACAAACCCAAGAGACACCTCCTCCAACAAACAACACTAACACACCTACAGAAAGCAGCCCAACGCAAAACCCACAAATTGTTCTCCTCATAGACTCAAATGGGAGATATGTTGAAGAGAAAAAACTTTTCCCAAACCACAGAATCGCAAAATTCAAGTGCCGCAATACCAGTCATGCCATGGAACTACTGAGAGAGGATCTCCTAGGGTCCCCCAGCCATATCATCATCCACACCGGCACAAATGACCTGAGAGCACAGGGAGAAGAGGTGGCAAAGTCTATCAAGGGGGTGACAGAAAAAGCCTCTTCCACATTCCCAAACGCAAAGGTAGTCATCTCCACCCTGCTACCCAGATGGGACTTCCATCCCGCTCTCATTCAAAGGGTAAATGCACAAATTTCCAGAGACTGTGCATTAAAGCCAAATATTTATGTGGCGCCCCATCCCACCTTAGACCTGCACAGCCTGTACGACCAAGTACACATCCTCAAGGCAGTAGTCCCAACTTTTGCAAAGACACTGAAGGACGTCGCACTCAACCGCAGACCAAGCACATCCCACAGGAGCAACAGACGGATGAGTTCCCCACCCAGGCCAATAATCAGAGGACCGATTCCACCCAGAGGACACCCAGCTGCACCTAGAAGACCTGCCCCAACTGCAAGACACCATGCTGCACCCAGAGGACATCCTGTCACACCCCAGGCCAGGCCCGCTTTCCCTTCGCCAACCCCATACCACACATATGCACAGGTTGTAAGCAGAGCAAGCCCCAACTCTTCACCTGACAGAGCCCCAGCATGTGATCTGAGCATACACCAGATGCTCAGTGAGTTCTACACAATCATGGTCCAGGCCTAAACCCTCTGGAACAACTGCACCGTGAACCATGGAGCGAAAATCCATCACTATTTCATCCTGGAATATACAAGGTCTGAGTTCGACTGCCTTTGGCCTCAAGAGCAGGAACCCAGACTTCACCAATGAAATCAAAAATACAGACATTATTGTCCTACAGGAGACATGGCACAGAGGAGATGGTCCAACTGGCTGCCCTGTAAACTACAGAGAGCTTGTAGTACCATCCTCCAAGCTAACAGGAATCAAACAGGGAAGAGACTCGGGAGGTATACTAATATGGTACAAATCTGAATTGACCCACTCCATTAAGGTAATCAAAACAGGAACATTTTACATCTGGTTAGAAATAAATAAAGAACTCACATCAACTGAGAAAAATATCTTCTTATGTGCCACCTACATTCCCCCAAATGAATCCCCATATTTTAAAGAGGACATGTTCTCCATCCTAGAGGAAGGAATTAACCACTTCCAGGCTTATGGTCACATTGTAATTTGTGGAGACCTGAATGCCAGGACAGGCCGAGAACGAGACACCCTGAGCACCCAGGGGGACAAACATCTACCAGGAGGTAGAAACATCCTCTCCCCAATATGCCCCCCCAGGCATAACTATGACAAAACAACAAACAAACATGGGTCACAACTCTTGCAGCTCTGTCGTTCACTGGGACTGTACATAGTCAACGGGAGAGTCCGAGGGGACTCCTATGGTAAGTTTACCTACAGCTCATCTCTGGGTAACAGCACAGTAGATTACTTCATCACAGATCTCAGCCTAGTGTCTCTCAGAGCGTTCACAGTCAGCCCACTAACACCCCTATCAGACCACAGCAAAACCACACTTTATTTGAACAGATCAACATGCAATCTGGAGGTATCACAGCAAACCAAACTACACCCTATTAAAACATGCTACAAATGGAAAGAAAATAGTGCAGAAATATACCAAAATGCAATTCGGCAACAACAAGTACAAGTACTTTTTGACAATTTTTTGGGAAAAGCATTCCAACATAACAGTCAGGGTGTAAACAAGGCGGTAGAAAGCCTAAATAAGATATTTGACCTCGCAGCATCCCTATCAAACCTAAAGGCCTCAAACAGAAAAGCCAAAAACAACAAAAAACATGACAAATGGTTTGACAATGAATGTAAAAATCTCAGAAAGACATTAAGGAATCTGTCAAACCAAAAACACAGAGACCCAGACAACCACCACACACGCCTTCACTATAATGAAACATTAAAACAGTATAAAAACACAGTAAGGAAAAAAAGAGACCAACATGTTAGAAACCAGTTACACACCATTGAAGAATCCATAAAAACAAATAAATTCTGGGAAAATTGGAACACTCTAAATAAACAAAAACATGAGGATCTTCCCATTCAAAATGGAGATGTATGGGTAAACCACTTCACCAATCTATTTGGCCCAATAGAGAAAAATGAACACCAAAAACACATACAAGATAAACTAGAAAGATTAGAGACAACCATAAAAGACTACCAGAACCCATTAGACTCCCCAATTACACTAAAAGAACTACAGGACAAAATCAAATCAATTGAAACCAAGAAAGCCTGTGGTGTTGATGGCATCTTAAATGAAATGATAAAGTTCACAGACCTCAAATTCCAATTGGCCATATTAAAACTCCTGAACACTGTGCTTAGCGCTGGGATCTTCCCCAATATTTGGAACCAAGGACTGATAACACCACTCCACAAAAGTGGCGACAAAATCGACCCCAATAACTACCGTGGAATCTGTGTTAACAGCAACCTTGGGAAAATCCTCTGCATGATCATTAACCACAGACTCCTTCATTTCCTCACTGAGAATAATGTCCTGAGCAAATCCCAAATTGGCTTCCTACCAAATTATCGCACAACAGACCATATTTTTACCCTCAGCACCCTGATTGACCACCAAATAAACACAAATAAAGGCAAATTATTCTCCTGTTTCGTTGATTTCAAAAAGGCATTCGATTCTATTTGGCACGAGGGTCTGTTGTACAAACTTTTAGAAAGTGGGGTTGGAGGAAAAACACATGACATCATAAAGTCAATGTACAAAAACAACAAGTGCGCCATTAAGATCGGCAAAAAACACACGGACTTCTTCCCCCAGAGCCGAGGTGTTAGACAGGGATGCAGTTTGAGCCCAACCCTCTTCAACATATATATTAATGAATTGGCAAAGTCACTAGAGCAGTCTGTAGCAGCTGGCATCACTCTAGTAGACACAGAAATTAAATGCCTACTGTTCGCAGATGACTTGGTGTTGCTGTCTCCGACCAAAGAAGGATTACAACAACACCTTGATCTTCTGCACAACTTCTCCCAAACCTGGGCCTTAACGGCGAATCTGACCAAGACTAAAATTATGATATTCGAAAAAGGACCCAGCCTCCACCACCACAAATACAAATTCTTCCTTGACAAGACATCATTAGAACATACAAAAAATTACACCTACCTCGGCCTAAACATCAGCACCACAGGTAAATTCAACAAAGCTGTGAACGACCTGAGAGACAAGGCGAGACGGGCTTTTTACGCCATCAAAAAGAACATCAAATTAGACATCCCAATTCAGATCTGGCTCAAAATATTGGACAGCGTTATAGAACCCATTTCTCTTTATGGTTGCGAGGTCTGGGGTCCACCTGCCAACCAAGATTTTACGAAATGGGATAAACACCAAATTGAGACTCTGCATGCAGAATTCTGCAAATCCATCGTCTGTGTCCAACGCAAAACACCGAACAATGCATGCAGAGCAGAATTAGGACGATACCCACTAATTATCAAAATTCAAAAGAGAGCAATTAAATTTTATGATCACCTTAAAGAAAGTGATCACAGTACGCTCCATAAAAAAGCCCTGACCCACAGAGAGACTGTAGAGAGATGTCCCCTCAGCCAACTGGTTCTGGGACTCCGTCAACAAACACCAGCAGAACCACCAAACAGAAATCCCATCAGACTAAACCAAATTATAAGAAAACAAAAAGAAAACTATCTGACACACTGGGAAGAATCAACCAGAAACCAAAGCAAATTGGAATGTTATTTGGCCCTAAATCGAAAATACACAGTGGCAGAATACCTGAGCACTGTGACCGATCCCAAGCTCAGGAAGTCGTTGACTATGTACAGACTCAGTGAGCACAGCCTCGCCATCGAGAAAGGCCGTCACAGACAGACCTGGCTCCCCAGAGAAGACAGACTATGCACCCACTGCATACAACACCAGGTGGAGACCGAGCTGCACTTCCTTACCACCTGCAAATTGTACCAAGACATCAGAGACGCGTACTTCCCACAGATCACCAACACCCACCAACAATTTGAGACCTTAAGCAATATCAAAAAACTCCCATACCTGCTGGGTGAAGTACAGCAATGTGCCAACATAGCAGCAAGATTTGTAAACTGCTGTGACCACAGAAGGACGTCCAGCAGGCAGGAAGGACAGACCTAGACCATGTCCTCCTGCTGGACAGTCCCTAATCCTAACCCTAACCCTCAAAGTCATTTACTTTACTTTGTACATATTTTCCTTTTCTTAATGCCTTTGTACAGTGCAATTTTATTCATAATTTAATTATAATTATTATTGTTATTATTATTATTATTGTTGTTATTATTATTATTATTATTATTATTATTGTTATTATTATTTTTATTATTATTATTATTATTATTGTTATTATTATCATTATTATTATTGTTATTATTATTGTTGTTATTATTATTATTGTTATTATTATCATTATTATTATTGTTATTATTATTATTATTATTATTATTATTATTATTTTATTTTATTTTTTTTCCTGTATTTTCTCTTTAGATGTTTATCTGCTGTTTTTTGCTTTGGCAATGTAAACATATGTTTCCCATGCCAATAAAGCCCCATTGAATTGAATTGAATTGAAATTGAATTGAGAGAGAGAGAGAGAGAGAGAGAGAGAGAGAGAGAGAGAGAGAGAGAGAGAGAGAGAGAGACAGAGACAGAGAGAGACAGAGAGAGAGAGGGAGACAGAGAGAGAGAGACAGAGAGAGAGAGACAGAGAGAGAGAGAGATCTATCTATCTATCTATCTATCTATGTATCAATCTATCTTATCTATCTATCTATGTATCAATCTATCTTATCTATCTATCTATCTATCTATCTATCTATCTATCTGTCTATCTATCTATCTATCTATCGATCTATCATCTATCTATCGATCTATCGATGTATCTATCTATCTATCTATCTATCTATCTATCTATCTATCTATCTATCTATCTATCTATCTATCTATCTATCTATCTTATGTATATATCTATATTAATTTCAATAGACTAAATGATTATTAATTGTCAAATCTTTACTTTGAAAGGCACCTTGCAGACCTTCACACACACACAGACACACACAAACAAAAATGTCTATCTATCTATCTATCTATCTATCTATCTATCTATCTATCTATCTATCTATCTATCTATCTATCTATCTATCTATCTATCTATCTATCTATCTATCTATCTATATTAATTTTATAAGACTAAATGATTATTAATTTTCAAATCTTTGCTTTGAAAGGCACCTGGCAGACCTTCACATACACACAGACACACACAAACATAAATGTGTGTCTATGTGTCTATCTATCTATCTTATCTATATATTTATATTAAATTCATTAGATTAAATGATTATTATTTCTTTAATATTGACTTTGAAAGGCACCTGGCAGATCTTCACACACACAAACAAAAATGTCTGTCTATCTATTTATTTATTTATCTATCTATCTATCGATCTATCGATGTATCTATCTATATATCTATCTATCTATCTATCTATCTATCTATCTATCTATCTATCTATCTATCTATCTATCTATCTATCTATCTATCTATCTATCTATCTATCTCATCTATCTCATCTATATATCCATATTAATTTCATTAGACTAAATGATTACTAATTGTCAAATCTTTACTTTGAAAAGCACCTTGCAGATCTTCACACACACACAGACACACACAAACAAAAATGTATATCTATGTATCTCTCTATCTCTTTATCTATCTATCTATCTATCTATCTATCTATCTATCTATCTATCTATCTATCTATCTATCTATCTTATCTATCTATCTATCTTAATTTTATAAGACTAAATGATTATTAATTCTCAAATCTTTACTTTGAATGGCACCTGGCTAGACCATTAACACACACACAGACACACACAAACATAAATCTGTATCTATTTATCTATTTATCTATCTATCTATCTATCTATCTATCTATCTATCTATCTATCTATCTATGTATCTATCTATCTATCTATCTATCTATCTATGTTATCTATCTATCTATCTATGTTATCAATCTATCTTATCTAAATATCTATATTAATTTCATTAGACTAAATGATTATTAGTTCTCAAATCTTTACTTTGAAAGGCACCTGGCAGACCTACACACACACACAGACACACACAAACATAAATGTGTATCTATCTATCTATCTATCTATCTATCTAACTATCTATCTATCTATCTATCTATATATCTATATATCTATCTATCTATCTATCTATCTATGTATCTATCTATCTATCTATCTATCTATCTATCTATCTATTTATCTATCAATCTATCTATCTATTTCCTCTATCTCATCTATATATGTATATTAATATCATTAGACTAAATGATTACTAATCCTTAAATCTTTACTTTGAAAGGCACTTGGCAGACCTTGGCACACACACACAGACACACACAAACAAAAATGTATATCTATGTATCTATCTATCTATCTATCTATCTATCTATCTATCTATCTATCTATCTATCTATCTATCTATCTATCTATCTATCTATCTATCTATCTATCTATCTATCTATCTATCTATTTATCTATCTATCTATCTATCTATTTCATCTATCTCATCTATATATGTATATTAATTTCATTAGACTAAATGATTACTAATCCTTAAATCTTTACTTTGAAAGGCACTTAGCAGACCTTGGCACAAACACACAGACACACACAAACAAAAATGTATATCTATGTATCTATCTATCTATCTATCTATCTATCTATCTATCTATCTATCTATCTATCTATCTATCTATCTATCTATCTATCTATCTATCTATCTATCTATCTATCTATCTATCTATCTATCTATCTATCTATATTAATTTCATTAGACTAAATGATTATTGGTTCTCAAATCTTTACTTTGAAAGGCACCTGGCAGACCTTCACACACACAGACACACACAAACATAAATGTGTATCTATCTATCTATCTATCTATCTATCTATCTATCTATCTATCTATCTATCTATCTATCTATCTATCTATCTATCTATCTATCTATCTATCTATCTATCTATCTATCTATCTCTCTATATACCTATATATCTATCGATCTATCTATCGATCTATCTATCGATCTATTTATCTATCTATCTATCTATCTATCTATCTATCTATCTATCTATCTATCTATCTATCTATCTATCTATCTATCTATCTATCTATATTAATTTTATAAGACTAAATGATTATTAATTTTCAAATCTTTGCTTTGAAAGGCACCTGGCAGACCTTCACATACACACAGACACACACAAACATAAATGTGTGTCTATGTGTCTATCTATCTATCTTATCTATATATTTATATTAAATTCATTAGATTAAATGATTATTATTTCTTTAATATTGACTTTGAAAGGCACCTGGCAGATCTTCACACACACAAACAAAAATGTCTGTCTATCTATTTATTTATTTATCTATCTATCTATCGATCTATCGATGTATCTATCTATATATCTATCTATCTATCTATCTATCTATCTATCTATCTATCTATCTATCTATCTATCTATCTATCTATCTATCTATCTATCTATCTATCTATCTATCTCATCTATCTCATCTATATATCCATATTAATTTCATTAGACTAAATGATTACTAATTGTCAAATCTTTACTTTGAAAAGCACCTTGCAGATCTTCACACACACACAGACACACACAAACAAAAATGTATATCTATGTATCTCTCTATCTCTTTATCTATCTATCTATCTATCTATCTATCTATCTATCTATCTATCTATCTATCTATCTATCTATCTATCTATCTATCTATCTATCTATCTTATCTATCTATCTATCTTAATTTTATAAGACTAAATGATTATTAATTCTCAAATCTTTACTTTGAATGGCACCTGGCTAGACCATTAACACACACACAGACACACACAAACATAAATCTGTATCTATTTATCTATTTATCTATCTATCTATCTATCTATCTATCTATCTATCTATGTTATCTATCTATCTATCTATGTTATCAATCTATCTTATCTATATATCTATATTAATTTCATTAGACTAAATGATTATTAGTTCTCAAATCTTTACTTTGAAAGGCACCTGGCAGACCTACACACACACACAGACACACACAAACATAAATGTGTATCTATCTATCTATCTATCTATCTATCTATCTATCTATCTATCTATCTATCTATCTATATATCTATATATCTATCTATCTATCTATCTATCTATCTATGTATCTATCTATCTATCTATCTATCTATCTATCTATTTATCTATCAATCTATCTATCTATTTCCTCTATCTCATCTATATATGTATATTAATATCATTAGACTAAATGATTACTAATCCTTAAATCTTTACTTTGAAAGGCACTTGGCAGACCTTGGCACACACACACAGACACACACAAACAAAAATGTATATCTATCTATCTATCTATCTATCTATCTATCTATCTATCTATCTATCTATCTATCTATCTATCTATCTATCTATCTATCTATCTATCTATCTATCTATTTATCTATCTATCTATCTATCTATTTCATCTATCTCATCTATATATGTATATTAATTTCATTAGACTAAATGATTACTAATCCTTAAATCTTTACTTTGAAAGGCACTTAGCAGACCTTGGCACAAACACACAGACACACACAAACAAAAATGTATATCTATGTATCTATCTATCTATCTATCTATCTATCTATCTATCTATCTATCTATCTATCTATCTATCTATCTATCTATCTATCTATCTCTCTATCTATCTATCTATCTATCCATCTATCTCATTTATCTCATTTATATATATATATATAAATTTAATAAGACTAAATGATTATTAATTCTCAAATCTTTACTTTGAAATGCACCTGGCAGACCTTCACACACACACAGACACACACAAACATAAATGTGGATCTATCTATCTATCTATCTATCTATCTATCTATCTATCTATCTATCTATCTATCTATCTATCTATCTATCTATCTATCTATTTATCTATCTATCTATCTATCTATTTCATCTATCTCATCTATATATGTATATTAATTTCATTAGACTAAATGATTACTAATCCTTAAATCTTTACTTTGAAAGGCACTTAGCAGACCTTGGCACAAACACACAGACACACACAAACAAAAATGTATATCTATCTATCTATCTATCTATCTATCTATCTATCTATCTATCTATCTATCTATCTATCTATCTATCTATCTATCTATCTATCTATCTATCTATCTATCTATCTATATTAATTTCATTAGACTAAATGATTATTGGTTCTCAAATCTTTACTTTGAAAGGCACCTGGCAGACCTTCACACACACAGACACACACAAACATAAATGTGTATCTATCTATCTATCTATCTATCTATCTATCTATCTATCTATCTATCTATCTATCTATCTATCTATCTATCTATCTCTCTATATACCTATATATCTATCGATCTATCTATCGATCTATTTATCTATCTATCTATCTATCTATCTATCTATCTATCTATCTATCTATCTATCTATCTATCTACCTATCTATCTATCTATCTATCTATCTATTTATCTATCTATCTATCTATCTATCTATCTATCTATCTATCTATCTATCTATCTATCTATCTATCTATCTATCCATTTATCTCATTTATCTCATTTATATATATATATATATATATATTAATTTAATAAGACTAAATGAATATTAATTCTCAAATCTTTACTTTGAAATGCACCTGGCAGACCTTCACACACACACAGACACACACAAACATAAATGTGGATCTATCTATCTATCTATCTATCTATCTATCTATCTATCTATCTATCTATCATTCTATCTATCTATCTATCTATCTATCTATCTATCTATCTATCTATCTATCTATCTATCTATCTATCTATCTATCTATCTATATACCTATCTATCTATCTATCTATCTATCTATCTGATAGAAAAATTAATTACAAGACTGAGGCTGAAACCAAATTCAAAAGTCAAAGTTACTTTAGTCAAAATATCTCATAACATAGGATGGAAATTTACTGCAACAAAGAGCAAGTGTTAAACCTGTGGCCTTCTAACACTGTGGCCTCTAACAATCAAAAGCACAATAAATCTACTTCAAACAAGTGTGGAATGCAAAGTCTAACGCATACACTTTTAATCATCACTACAGTCATATAAGAGTCACGCTAACCATTCTAACACATACTAACATCATGTATAAGAATACAATCAACAGTAAACTGAATATAATGTTGCAAACTGATTATACAAATGTCAGAATGAATATAAGACACTGGTGTTACTGGTTATAGGAACACAAAAGGAATATAAGAGATTTGTATTTTCCCATCATTCCCTCCTGTTTATACAAGTTTCCACTGTATAAATCCTCCTGGAAAATATAAAGCACACATGGTTATTTGCAAAGTGAATATAGTCACAAATAACAGTAAAAGGCATGAAATAAAATGTATTTACACCCTCTTATTCAACTGCTCATTTAGGCTATGTTTTAGTAAACATTTGTCATCACCAATACCACTTCTCACGATTTTCAGTATGTGAGTCATCATGCCATCAAGTCAGTTCTCAGTAAAGAGGTCAATGTCAGTCTCAGTGAAGTAGATGTCAGCATAGCAGGGTGAGGCATGGCGACCAGGTTTGAGCAATTCCCAAACATCATCCTCATCAGGAGCTGGTCGTGCGGTCTGCAGCATGTGCCCCCCCACCAGCGTACCTACTGTCTTGGATATCAGAACTTTCAGACAAGGCAACACACAACATGCAAAGACAATAAATGTCATCAGAAACACTAAAACAGGTGTTACCAACTTCAAAAGCGTAGCTTTCCAACCTCCTGTTGTCAGCCATGTCCACAAATTGAATCCTCTAGCCTCCTCCACGTCGAGGGCTTTCTCACTGGCCAAAAGATCATTCAGATGTGAAACAACATGTGTCATATTATCAGAATAGTCAGGGACATACGTACAACACTCAGCTCCGATCACATGACATACACCACCATTTGCTGCCAACGTCAAGTCAAGAGTCATTCTGTTCTGTACAGCAACATTTCTGAGCGCCTTCATTTCAGCTGCCATGGCACTAAAACCTTCCACCGTCTGGGCTGTCAAGTCTTCTACTTCTACAGCAATCTCATCAAGACGGTGTGCATTATTTACAGTTCCGTACCATGGCAGAATTCCAGACAGGAATTTCACTCCGCCGGAAATGCGCACGGCTTGAGTGTCTGTCTCCCTGCGCTGTCTAGATTGGGCAGATGACTTGTAGAAGTGGCTATAGTGTGTGTGGTGATAGGTAAGAGTGCTGCGGACAGTCATGTGTGGGAATAATTTAGCTAAGAAACATTTTCCACACCATTGGGGTCTTAGCGCTTGATACACATGTTTCCCACACACCCATACATGTTCAGTGAGGCTACCAAAACCACTATCACCAGGCATAATAGCTGTAAAACTACTGCTACCATTATCTCCAGGTGAGAAGAGCTCCCGAGTCAGATTTAGTTTCTCGAGGAGAGGCCTGCTCATCAAACACGGAGAGGTGGAGCCATTCCTCCTCCCGCAAGTGGCCTGCACAGTCACATTACAGTGGGCCCGTCCCAGATAGTAAGTGGATTTCCTGCATCGTCTCTGAAAACACACGCCTCCTGCTGGAAGCCAAGTGGGGTTAACTTCAAACAAAGGGTTAAATATCATAGGATCCCATCCAGACATATTCATCCCCCTTATCTCCCTCCCACTGCAGTCAGACACAGAGGCATTCAAAAGTTTCAGAGGTTGTGCAAGATTACATACTTTCATGTGTGTCATATTCTTAGACTTGTTAGTGTCTGTCACGTCTGTGGTATTAGTGAAAGCAAATGCCATCAGTACACCCATCACTTCAGATACATTCAGAGGCTGGGGAATCACAGGTACTGTATACCCAGCTGAGTGTGGCCACTGCGCACACACATAGCAGCTCTCATTGACCCCCACCTTCCTTGTGAAGAGATGTATTGTCTTGTACCACAGATTATCCTCTCCGGCTACATCGTCATCCTGTGTGAGAGCCCTAGTCGGTCGTCTTAGTCCAGTAATGTTAGTCTGGTTTCCTCCCTTAAGCTCATGGTAAGATTCGTATAAAGCAGTCAAGCTTGACACGGTCATCACAACTATAAGGCTTATAGTTATGAAAACACAATTCGTCCCTCTCAGCCCACAAAGCCCTGGGAGTCTGTAAGGGTGATAAGGTCTAGGCTGCATGGTGTTGGTGATGCAAAGTTACCTTAAGGTTGCCAATCAGAACTTCAGCAGTTAGGTTTCCCCAAGAACCCTCCTTCCCGTCCCCCTTCTACTCCCCAGGACACTTTTTGGAAAACAGCCTGATTCTTCACCGGTTTGAGAGGAACGTGCCTAGAGCAACAGCCCCCCTTTGCAGCCGGTCTTTATGGTCCGCTGAGGAAACAGGGAAAACAGGTTAGACAGGTAATCAAGGCAAACTCTAGTCTGACAGTTCTTTCACCTTTTTACAATGTGATAAGTGTATCCAGGAAGTTCTCTCAGCTATTCTTATCGCTGTCGGTGTTGAGAGGAGCACTTGGTATGGTCCCTCCCACCTTGGAGAGTGCCAGTACTTCCTCTTTATGACCTTTATGAATGTCCAGTCACCAGGTTTCAGAAGTGGATCCTGGTCAGCTGTTTCCTGTGAAGGAGAGATGACGGAGGACGTAATAGCTTGTCTCTTTAACATTTTTGCCATATAGTCAGCTAATGTTGCCTCCATTTCACTGTCATCTCGAATAAATGGCTTTAATTCTGGCAATGTGTAAGGTCTTCCATATAATATCTCAAATGGTGAAATCCCTCTCACCCCTGGAAGAATGTGCATGTTTAACATAACCAACGGAAGACAGTACATCCAATTCTTCCCTGTCTCTGTCATTGTTTTCTTTAATTTTGATTTAATAGTACCATTGGTTCTTTCCACTAGCCCTGCTGACTGTGGATGATACGCACAATGATTTTTTACACTTATGCCAAACACCAATGCAAGATGATGTATCACTTGGTTTACAAAATGTGTTCCATTATCACTATACATGATCTCTGGTATTCCAAACCTAGGGATAATATCTCTTGGTTAACGCTTTTGCTACTGTTAATGCATCCTGATGTTTTGTTGGAAACACTTCAGTCCATTTTGAAAACATATCAATTATCACCAAACAGTATTTCTTTCCCTCACATGGTGTCAGTTCAATAAAATCCATACATATCTTTTGGAAAGGATATTGTGCTTCAGGTATTTTCCCTTGCGGTGGTCTGAAATTCCCTTGTGGATTATTTTTAGCACAAATGGTGCATGCTGCACAAAATTTTTTAGAGTAATTTGTAAAACCATATGTGGTAAATGCCATATTAACTATAGATACCATCCCTCCTGTTGAGACATGATTCAATCCATGACTCAAAATAGCAGCGTATCTATATAATGATTTTGGCAATATTAATTTATTTGCAGGTCATCTCCATAACCCTTGGTCATCTTGTTTAGCATCATTAGTTTTCCACGTTGCTTTTTCTCGTGGAGGTGCAGTGCTTTGCATATCCTTTAAAATGTCATGATTTAAGTGTGAAACATCACAGGTTATCAGCGTTTCATGTTGTTTTATTTGGGCAGCTGCTTTAGCTGCGTCGTCAGCTTTTTGATTACCCATGGAGACTGGATCAGTCCCTTTGGTGTGTGCTGCACATTTACAGATAGCTATTTTAGATGGCAATTGTATTGCCTCTAGTAGCTGCAAAATTAAGTCTTTGTGCAGTATTGTTTTACCTGTTGAAGTCACCATACCCCTATTTTTCCACTGTTGTGCAAAAACATGTGTTGTAGAGAAAGCGTAATTACTGTCAGTGTAAATTGTCACCTTTTTATCTTTCCCTAATTTACATGCTTCAGTCAAAGCAATTATCTCAGCTGCTTGGGCTGACAGATGTGATGGCAGAGGTGCTGATTTTAAAATTGTATCTTGTGTCACTACAGCATAACCTGTAGCATTCGTGCCATCAGGGTTTTTTTTACAAGAACCATCAACATACATTACAATGTCAGCATCCTCTAAAGGAACATCAGTTAAGTCTTGTCTGGCTGACACTTTCCTTTCAGTCTCAGCTACACAGTCATGCGGTTCACCATCCATGGCTGTGGGTAACAACGTGGATGGATTTAGAGTGTTACATCTCTCAATAGTCAAATGTGGTTGTGAAAGCAAAACAGTCATACATGATAAATGTCTGGCTGGTGACATGAAAGTTATTTTACTTTGTAATAACAAAACAGATACTGCATGAGGTACTTTTAGCGTTAACGGTTTAAACAGTACAACTGGTGCTGAAGCCTGCACTGCGAGTGAAGCAGCAATCACAGCTTGAACACAAACAGGCATAGCTTTAGCAACAGGATCTAATTGGGAGGAGTAAAAGGCAATAGGCCTCTGTTTTCCTCCATGCTCTTGAGTTAACACTGATGTCATAAATCCCTCCCTACAGTCTACTGTTTGCACAAAGGGTTTCTCATAATTAGGCAAGCCTAATACAGATGAACCTGTTAATGTTTGTTTTAGTCTCACAAAAGCTTCTTCTGTTTCTGTGGTCCATTTTATTTTATCATGTGCGGCCATCTGTTCACCATATATCAATTTAGACAAAGGGTTAGCTACCTCAGCATAATTTGGGATCCATGCTCGGCAGAAGTTAGTCATTCCTAAAAATGACATCATTTGTCTCTTAGTTAATGGCTTTGGAGCCTTTAAGATTGCTTCTTTTCGTTTAGTATCTAGGGATCTACCTGCTTGAGATAAATTATATCCTAGATACTTTACTTCAGTTTTCCACAGTTGTAGTTTATTTTTGCTTACTTTATGGCCTTGCTGTGCCAAGAACAGTAACAACGCTAAAGTATCAGCTTTACATTGTTTTTCTGTTTCTGAGGCGAGCAAAATGTCATCTACGTACAATAAAATCTGGCTACCCTGTGGTGGGGTAAATTTAGAAATATTGCTTTGCATGGCCTGTGAAAATATGGTTGGACTTTCACAGTAACCTTGGGGCATTCGAGTCCATGTCCATTTTTTTCCTTTGAACTGAAAACAGAACCAAAATTGACTATCTGGATGCACAGGTATTGAAAAGAAAGCATTTGCTATGTCTATTACAGAAAAGTATTTTGATTTTGGTTCTAAATCATTTAGCAGTACATGTGGATCTGGCACTATGGGAGCTCTGGGAATTACAGCTTTGTTTACTGCTTGTAAATCCTGCACCATTCTCCATCCCGTGGAAGGAGCTGCCTTCCTTACCGGAAATAGAGGAGTGTTACATGGTGAGTCTGGACATGGCCTGATGACCCCTGATTTTAACAAAGATTCAAAAACTGGTGTAATGCCCTCAATCGCTTCCTGCTTTAATGGATATTGTCTCTGATAAGGTCTATACGAACTTTTAGGTGTTATTGATATAGGCAGTGTGTCCTTCATTAATCCTACATCAGCTGGGCCCGCAGACCATAATGTCAATGGTATTTGTTTAAGCTCCCCCTCCTCTTCTGGAGTCAGGCTGAGCATTTCTCAGTATTGTTTTGGCTTTTCTGTCATGTGTACTGCTTTTACTGCCTGTGTAACCCAGTTCAATTTTTTACAGTAAGTTTGTAATCCTGGCAAATAGTATACATCAGGATCACTGCTTACTGGTGTCCACTGCATGTTTGACATTTCAACTTTTGTTACAAACATTCCCACATCCCCCCATCTGGCCTGCTCTGGCTTTGCCAAGGAAACATGAGGTGTTCTGCCACCCTGATACAGCTTTCTGTCTTCCTCAAGGAGAGAACACACAACCCCCATGAATCCCGTTGTGTCCCAATATAGATTAGTGAGTTTTAGCTTGCTGTTTAGCTTTTTGAAAAAGAATGTTTCAAAGTCTTTATCTGGCCCTGGGATGTGGGTTATACAGCATGGTACAATGCATGTTCTGGGGGCTTTGCTTTTGTGCTCTTGGAGAAGTTTTGTCTACAGCTAGTTTTTCCAATTCACTGGTAACAGAACCGGGCCCAGTCGTCACTAGGTCCAGACTGTACAAATAATTTGGTTCTAGTTGTCCCTCCAACACATTTAACCCCATCTCTCCCACCCTTACTGCTTTCATACCCCCTGGTGTTGGTATTACCCCTATTCCTAGCTCAATCATTACATCTCTCCCCAGTAGATTAACAGGGCAGAGGGCTGATCTCGCTATGGGAAGTGTAACCTTCCTTTTGGTTTCGGGATCTTCAATAAGAGTGGGAATGGTTAATGGTTCCGAACACAAGTGTCCAGTGGCTGATTTGACAAGGATTACTCGTTTTGACAGAGGCAATTTCAGCTGCTCCGAAGAGATAATCACTGTTCTACAAGCGCCTGAGTCGCATAGGAATTTTATCTCTTTTCCTCCTACAGAGAGAGTTATCATTGGCCTTTCATCACAATTTAACAAAATCTCTACTGTTTCCAAATTTAGAATGTCTTCTGCCTCCTCAACTATGTGAGTGTGTGTTTGTGTATTTGTGTCTGTATGTGGGGGTGTGTTTGCATGACCTGAGTTGTCTGCAGTCACTGAGCCGGACAGTCATGCCCACTCGCCGGATCCTCCCACTCCTCCTCCCGCTGCTCCACCCTCGGGGCCGTCTTTTTTGAAGTGGCATTCCTTGGCCCAATGGCCCATCTTTCCGCAGATGTAACAGGATCCATCACTTCCTCCTCTTCCGCCTCTTGTCCCACCTCTCCTCCGTTCCCTCCTACCCCTCCTTCCTCGTCCTCCGTGTCCGCCCCTCCCTGCCGAATTGCCTCGGTAGAGTGTTTCAGAGAGAGAAGAAACAAGATCAGTCACATATGATTCATTTTTCTTTTCTTTTTTCACACGTTTTGCCTCTGCTTTTTCTTTTAAAGCCTTCTCAGCATGCACAGCATATTCTTTAACAGCCTTCACTGAGCCTGACTGCCATCCCACCAGGTGCTGTTTTACAAACCCAGAAATGTCAGGTCGCAGTCCCTGTAAGAAGGCAGTCTTTAGCTGTTGGTTATAAGGAGATTCCTCATCGTTTATATTAGCGACTGTGATTCCGCTATTTGCGTCAAACACCACCTTCAGTCGTGCAAAGTAAGGCATGACTTCCTCATTCTCACTTTGCCTACAATCATATATTTTTGTCCAATCAGCTCTTTTTGCAAAAGCGTCTCGAATATTATTGAGGAGGCCATCTAAACGTGTCACATAATCTGGGTGATCATGTGTCATTGGTGCCTGTTGTGCATCCACAGGGTTCCAATTTGTATTTATCAGACACCAATCTACTCCTATCACTCTCTTTACACACGCTTCTACCTCCAACAAGTGACTTTTATAGCCTTGAAACAGCTGGCGAAGCTGGCGGATACATTCACCAGGATTTTCTCTTGGGTGATTTATCCCCTCTGTCGCTCTAATAACGTCAGCCTGGTTCCACGGTCTATACACTAACATAGTTGAAGGATGGACTGCCCCTCCACCCCCTGCCACCTCTTCCCCTGCTCTGGGGTTAGGCATTTCAATCATAGGATAAGCATCATTAAATATCTTACCCGATCTTGTGGCATGCTGCTGGGCCTCTCGCTGGCCCTCCTGTAGGCTGTTTCTCCTCGGTTTGAGGATTTGGTATGTCTTAGATGTGGAGGGTTGTACGCGCTCTGAGCTTAAGCAGCGACGGGGTCGAGGTTCAGGAGGTCGGGGGTCGGGAGGAGGTGCGGTGGCGGGTTCGACGGTTGCTGGGTTGTAGGGAGGAGGTGGAGGGTCCGGAGCGAGATGGCCATGCCTCCGTCTCAGCACTGTTTCCTCGTCATAGTCACTCTCGGAGAAATGGAGAGAACATTGTTTAGTGTTATCATCTTGGTTTTTTATTTCATTTATCTCCTGTTCTTGCTTTCTCCTCAGCACTACCAACTGTTCTGTTCTTTCCTTCATTTCAATCAGGTCTTGTTCATATTGTTTCTTCAAAACCTCTGATTGTTTGGCTCTCTCCATTCCTGCCTGTCTCTTTTTTGCTTCCTCTAACCAAGCTTTTGCCTCTGTATAACCTGCCTTTCTCATTCTTTTTGGGTTATCTTCACAATCCTTTCTGATGCTTGCCACCAAATTGGCACAGCTCAACACTTCCAGTGTTCCCTTAAACTCATACTTCTTCTTCCATTTTTTCAAATGACGCACACTATTCTTATCTGTGCCATGCATGAATTTCACATCTCCCTCATACTGCCCCTCCTCATTTGAGTGGTTTGACCCCATGTAGTCTTCTTCTCACTACTGTGTCTCTTCAACAAAAACAACGAAACAACAACAACAATTAACAACGACACTACAAAAATGACAATGACAACAATTAACCTTATTATTGCAATAATCTATCTTTTCTTGCCCTCAGCGGTGTCCGCGGCTCAAAGATTTCTATCTTTTCTTGCCCTCAGCGGTGTCCGCGGCTCAAAGATTTTGCCCTTTCGGCACACACTTATCCAAAGTGTTCAAAGAGAAACCGGCTAGGTAGTTTATTTCATTAGTCTCCCCACAGACTTTGAAAAGCCTTCAGTTCCTGTCACTGACACTGAACTGGGCTAAATCACCCCAGGTGATTTTTCCCAAAAGCAACTTTACCGACCTGAATTTGATCGTCTCAGTCTGGTTCTCTAGGATTTCGTCACCCCGCCTCCTCTCCAGTTGACACCGGCCTCGCAATGCTTCCAAACTGTCCAATTTAGTAAGGACAGGGCGGAGGACTTTCAGCAGCAGGAGTCTCACTCCCCCCCGGGGTTCGGAGCACCTGGAGGGAGGCAGAGATGTTGAATCCGGCTCGAAGGACCAAGTATGATAGAAAAATTAATTACAAGACTGAGGCTGAAACCAAATTCAAAAGTCAAAGTTACTTTTATTCTTGCAAGAAGGAGCAAATCAACAACACACAGCTGCCAACCGCGCAAAGAAAAATGCTCAGAGGGCAGTCCTCCGAGCCCAACTTTTATACTTAAGAAGTAACAAATCATCTTCTATCAACAATGTTATCAGAAATGCCAGGTGGTGGGCTGTTTTCCCTCTGGAGCCATCCGTGTTGTCTCCGTAGACGAGTCTCTGTCTCCCACCACTTGTGACCTTCGGCATTAGTCAAAATATCTCATAACATAGGATGGAAATTTACTGCAACAAAGAGCAAGTGTTAAACCTGTGGCCTTCTAACACTGTGGCCTCTAACAATCAAAAGCACAATAAATCTACTTCAAACAAGTGTGGAATGCAAAGTCTAACGCATACACTTTTAATCATCACTACAGTCATATAAGAGTCACGCTAACCATTCTAACACATACTAACATCATGTATAAGAATACAATCAACAGTAAACTGAATATAATGTTGCAAACTGATTATACAAATGTCAGAATGAATATAAGACACTGGTGTTACTGGTTATAGGAACACAAAAGGAATATAAGAGATTTGTATTTTCCCATCACTATCTATCTCATCTATCTATCTATCTCATCTATATATCTATATTAATTTCATTAGACTAAATGATTATTAATCCTCAAATCTTTACTTTGAAAGGCACTTGTAGACATTCACACACACTAACAGACACACACAAACAAAAATGTCTATCTATCTATCTATCTATCTATCTATCTATCTATTTATCTATCTATCTATCTATCTATCTATCTATCTATCTATCTATCTATCTATCTATCTATGTTATCTATCTATCTATCTATGTTATCAATCTATCTTATCTATATATCTATATTAATTTCAATAGACTAAATAATTATTAGTTCTCAAATCTTTACTTTGAAAGGCACCTGGCAGACCTTCACACACACACAGACACACACAAACATAAATGTGTATCTATCTATCTATCTATCTATCTATCTATCTATCTATCTATCTATCTATCTATCTATCTATCTATCTATCTATCTATCTATCTATATATCTATCTATCTATCTATCTATCTATCTCATCTATATATGTATATTAATATCATTAGACTAAATGATTACTAATCCTTAAATCTTTACTTTGAAAGGCACTTGGCAGACCTTGGCACACACACACAGACACACACAAACAAAAATGTATATCTATGTATCTATCTATGTATCTGTGTATCTATCTATCTATCTATCTATCTATCTATCTATCTATCTATCTATCTATCTATCTATCTATCTATCTATCTATCTATCTATCTATCTATCTATCTATCTATCTATCTATCTATCTATCTATCTATCTATATTAATTTCATTAGACTAAATGATTATTGGTTCTCAAATCTTTACTTTGAAAGGCACCTGGCAGACCTTCACACACACAGACGCACACAAACATAAATGTGTATCTATCTATCTATCTATCTATCTATCTATCTATCTATCTATCTATCTATCTATCTATCTATCTATCTATCTATCTATCTATCTATCTATCTATCTATCTATCTATCTATCTATCTATCTATCTAATTATCTATCTATCTCTCTATATACCTATATATCTATCGATCTATCTATCTATCTATCTATCTATCTATTTATCTATCTATCTATCTATCTATCTATCTATCTATCTATCTATCTATCTATCTATCTATCTATCCATCTATCTCATTTATCTCATTTATATATATATATATAAATTTAATAAGACTAAATGATTATTAATTCTCAAATCTTTACTTTGAAATGCACCTGGCAGACCTTCACACACACACAGACACACACAAACATAAATGTGGATCTATCTATCTATCTATCTATCTATCTATCTATCTATCTATCTATCTATCTATCTATCTATCTATCTATCTATCTATCTATCTGTCTAACAATCTAAATCTATTTATCTATCTATC
>JAJDFG010000073.1:0-10000 GCA_021039105.1 Scomber colias | reverse complement strand
GACGAATAAAGCCATAAAAAGTTAGTTGTAATCCATTCTCTTAGCAGAACCCATAGAAAGGTTGATTTCTAAACACAATTAGTTCAGTGTGATGAATTGATATATATTTGATTGTTTTAGTGTATGTCCAAAGAGAATAAGTGATTCAGTGATTAGTTGCATGAACTTGCTGAGAACAGACGAATAAAGCCATAAAAAGTTAGTTGTAATCCATTCTCGTAGCAGAACCCATAGAAAGGTTGATTTCTAAACACAATTAGTTCAATGTGATGAATTCTGATATATCTGAGTGTTTCAGTGTATCTCCAAAGAGAATAAGTGATTCAGTGATTAGTTTGCATGAACTTGCTGAGAACAGACGAATAAAGCCATAAAAAGTTAGTTGAAATCCATTTTCTCAGCAGAACCCATAGAAAAGTTGATTTCTAAACACAATTAGTTCAATGTGATGAATTCTGAACTGTCTGCATGTTTTAGTGTATGTCCAACGTGAATGAGTAATTCAGTGATTAGTTGCATGAACTTGCTGAGAACAGACGAATAAAGCCATAAAAAGTTAGTTGTAATCCATTTTCTCAGCAGAACCCGTAGAAAGGTTGATTTCTAAACAATATTAGTTCAATGTGATGCATTCTGAAATATCTGCATGTCTTAGTGTATCTCCAAAGAAAATAAGTGATTCAGTGATTAGTTGCATTAATTTGCTGTTAACAGACGAATAAAGCCATAAAAAGTTAGTTGTAATCCATTATCGTAGCAGAACGCATATAAAGGTTGATTTCTAAACACAATTACTTCAATGTGATGAATTCTCATATATCTGAGTGATTTAGTGTATGTCCAAATAGAATAAATGATTCAGTGATTAGTTGCATGAACTTGCGGAGAACAGACGAATAAAGCCATAAAAAGTTAGTTGTAATCCATTTTCTCAGCCAGAACCCGTGGAAAGGTTGATTTCTAAACAATATTAGTTCAATGTGATGCATTCTGAAATATCTGCATGTTTTAGTGTATCTCCAAAAAGAATAAATGAATCAGTGATTAGTTGCATGAACTTGCTGAGAACAGACGAATAAAGCCATAAAAAGTTAGTTGTAATCTTCTCTTAGCAGAACCCATAGAAAAGTTGATTTCTAAACACAATTAGTTCAATGTGATGAATTCTGAACTGTCTACATGTTTTAGTGTATGTTCAATGTGAATGAGTAATTCAGTGATTAGTTGCATGAACTTGCTGTTAACAGACGGATAAAGCCATAAAAAGTTAGTTGTACTCCAGATTCTCAGCAGAACACATAGAAAGGTTGATTTCTTAACACAATTAGTTCAATGTGATGAATTCTGATATATCTGAGTGTTTTAGTGTATCTCCTAAGAGAATAACTGATTCAGTGATTAGTTGCATGAACTTGCTGAGAACAGACGAATAAAGCCATAAAAAGTTAGTTGTAATCCATTCTCGTAGCAGAACCCATAGAAAGGTTGATTTCTAAACACAATTAGTTCAATGTGATGAATTCTGATATATCTGAGTGTTTCAGTGTATCTCCAAAGAGAATAAGTGATTCAGTGATTAGTTTGCATGAACTTGCTGAGAACAGACGAATAAAGCCATAAAAAGTTAGTTGAAATCCATTTTCTCAGCAGAACCCATAGAAAAGTTGATTTCTAAACACAATTAGTTCAATGTGATGAATTCTGAACTGTCTGCATGTTTTAGTGTATGTCCAACGTGAATGAGTAATTCAGTGATTAGTTGCATGAACTTGCTGAGAACAGACGAATAAAGCCATAAAAAGTTAGTTGTAATCCATTTTCTCAGCAGAACCCGTAGAAAGGTTGATTTCTAAACAATATTAGTTCAATGTGATGCATTCTGAAATATCTGCATGTCTTAGTGTATCTCCAAAGAAAATAAGTGATTCAGTGATTAGTTGCATTAATTTGCTGTTAACAGACGAATAAAGCCATAAAAAGTTAGTTGTAATCCATTATCGTAGCAGAACGCATATAAAGGTTGATTTCTAAACACAATTACTTCAATGTGATGAATTCTCATATATCTGAGTGATTTAGTGTATGTCCAAATAGAATAAATGATTCAGTGATTAGTTGCATGAACTTGCTGAGAACAGACGAATAAAGCCATAAAAAGTTAGTTGTAATCCATTTTCTCAGCAGAACCCGTAGAAAGGTTGATTTCTAAACAATATTAGTTCAATGTGATGCATTCTGAAATATCTGCATGTTTTAGTGTATCTCCAAAAAGAATAAATGAATCAGTGATTAGTTGCATGAACTTGCTGAGAACAGACGAATAAAGCCATAAAAAGTTAGTTGTAATCTTCTCTTAGCAGAACCCATAGAAAAGTTGATTTCTAAACACAATTAGTTCAATGTGATGAATTCTGAACTGTCTACATGTTTTAGTGTATGTCCAATGTGAATGAGTAATTCAGTGATTAGTTGCATGAACTTGCTGTTAACAGACGGATAAAGCCATAAAAAGTTAGTTGTACTCCAGATTCTCAGCAGAACACATAGAAAGGTTGATTTCTTAACACAATTAGTTCAATGTGATGAATTCTGATATATCTGAGTGTTTTAGTGTATCTCCTAAGAGAATAACTGATTCAGTTATTAGTTGCATGAAATTGCTGAGAATAGACGAATAAAGCCATAAAAAGTTAGTTGTAATATATTCTCGTAGCAGAACCCATAGAAAGGTTGATTTTTAAACACAATTAGTTCAATGTGATGAATTCTGAACTGGGTGCATGTTTTAGTGTATGTCCAACCAGAATAAATGATTCAGTGATTAGTTGCATGAACTTGCTGAGAACAGACGAATAAAGCCATAAAAAGTTAGTTGTAGTCCTTTTTCTCAGCAGAACCTATAGAAAGGTTGATTTCTAAACACAATTAGTTCAATGTGATGAATTCTGATATATCTGAGTGTTTTAGTGTATCTCCAAAGAGAATAAGTGATTCAGTGATTAGTTGCATGAACTTGCTGAGAACAGACGAATAAAGCCATAAAAAGTTAGTTGTAATCCATTCTCGTAGCAGAACCCATAGAAAGCTTGATTTCTGAACACAATTAGTTCAATGTGATGAATTCTGAAATATCTGCATGTCTTAGTGTATCTCCAAAGAAAATAAGTGATTCAGTGATTAGTTGCATTAATTTGTTGTTAACAGACGAATAAAGCCATAAAAAGTTAGTTGTAATCCATTATCGTAGCAGAACGCATATAAAGGTTGATTTCTAAACACAATTACTTCAATGTGATGAATTCTCATATATCTGAGTGATTTAGTGTATGTCCAAATAGAATAAATGATTCAGTGATTAGTTGCATGAACTTGCGGAGAACAGACGAATAAAGCCATAAAAAGTTAGTTGTAATCCATTTTCTCAGCAGAACCCGTGGAAAGGTTGATTTCTAAACAATATTAGTTCAATGTGATGCATTCTGAAATATCTGCATGTTTTAGTGTATCTCCAAAAAGAATAAATGAATCAGTGATTAGTTGCATAAACTTGCTGAGAACAGACGAATAAAGCCATAAAAAGTTAGTTGTAATCTTCTCTTAGCAGAACCCATAGAAAAGTTGATTTCTAAACACAATTAGTTCAATGTGATGAATTCTGAACTGTCTGCATGTTTTAGTGTATGTCCAATGTGAATGAGTAATTCAGTGATTAGTTGCATGAACTTGCTGTTAACAGACGGATAAAGCCATAAAAAGCTGTATTCGTCTGTTCTCAGCAAGTTCATGCAACTAATCACTGAATCACTTATTCTCTTTTGACATACACTAAAACACACAGCTATATCAGAACTCATCACATTGAACTAATTGTGTTCAGAAATCAAGCTTTCTATGGGTTCTGCTACGAGAATGGATTACAACTAACTTTTTATGGCTTTATTCGTCTGATCTCAGCAAGTTCATGCAACTAATCACTGAATCACTTATTCTCTTTGGAGATACACCAAAACACTCAGATATATCAGAATTCATCACATTGAAACTAATTGTGGTTAGAAATCAACCTTTCTATGGGTTCTGCTAAGAAAATGGATTACAACTAACTTTTTATGGCTTTATTCGTCTGTTCTCAGCAAGTTCATGCAACTAATAACTGAATCATTTATTCTCTTTGGACATACACTGAAACACTCAGATATATCAGAATTCATCACATTGAACTAATTGTGTTCAGAAATCAAGCTTTCTATGGGTTCTGCTACCAGAATGGATTACAACTATTTTTTATGGCTTTATTCGTCTTTTCTCCGCAAGTTCATGCAACTAATCACTGAATCATTTATTCTCTTTGGACATACACTAAAACGTGCAGATATATCAGAATTCATCACATTGAACTGATTGTGTTTAGAAATCAACCTTTCTATGGATTCTGCTAGGAGAATGGATTACAACTAACTTTTTATGGCTTTATTCGTCTGTTCTCAGCAAGTTCATGCAACTAATAACTGAATCATTTATTCTCTTTGGACATACACTGAAACACTCAGATATATCAGAACTCATCACATTGAACTAATTGTGTTCAGAAATCAATCTTTCTATGGGTTCTGCTACCAGAATGGATTACAACTAATTTTTTATGGCTTTATTCGTCTTTTCTCCGCAAGTTCATGCAACTAAATACTTAATCATTTATTCTCTTTGGACATACACTAAAACATGCAGATATATCAGAATTCATCACATTGAAACTAATTGTGTTCAGAAATCAAGCTTTCTATGTGTTCTGCTACGAGAATGGATTACAACTAACTTTTTATGGCTTTATTCGTCTGTTCTCACCGAGTTCATGCAACTAATCACTGAATCACTTATTCTCTTTGGAGATGCACTAAAACACTCAGATATATCAGAATTCATCACATTGAACTAATTGTGTTTAGAAATCAACCTTTCTATGGGTTCTGCTGAGAAAATGGATTACAACTAACTTTTTATGGCTTTATTCGTCTGTTCTCAGCAAGTTCATGCAACTAATCACTGAATCACTTATTCTCTTTGGAGATACACTAAAACACTCAGATATATCAGAATTCATCACATTGAACTAATTGTGTTTAGAAATCAACCTTTCTATGGGTTCTGCTGAGAAAATGGATTACAACTAACTTTTTATGGCTTTATTCGTCTGTTCTCAGCAAGTTCATGCAACTAATCACTGAATCACTTATTCTCTTTGGAGATGCACTAAAACACTCAGATATATCAGAATTCATCACATTGAAACTAATTGTGTTCAGAAATCAAGCTTTCTATGGGTTCTGCTACGAGAATGGATTACAACTAACTTTTTATGGCTTTATTCGTCTGATCAGCAAGTTCATGCAACTAATCACTGAATCACTTATTCTCTTTGGAGATACACTAAAACATTCAGATATATCAGAATTCATCACATTGAAACTAATTGTGTTTAGAAATCAACCTTTCTATGGGTTCTGCTGAGGAAATGGATTACAACTAACTTTTTATGGCTTTATTCGTCTGTTCTCAGCAAGTTCATGCAACTAATCACTGAATAACTTATTTTCTTTGGAGATACACTAAAACACTCAGATATATCAGAATTCATCACATTGAACTAATTGTGTTTAGAAATCAACCTTGCTATGGGTTCTTCTGAGAAAATGGATTACAACTAACTTTTTATGGCTTTATTCGTCTGTTATCAGCAAGTTCATGCAACTAATCACTGAATCACTTATTCTCTTTGGAGATGCACTAAAACACTCAGATATTTCAGAATTCATCACATTGAAACTAATTGTGTTTAGAAATTAACCTTTCTATGGGTTCTGCTACGAGAATGGCTTACAACTAACTTTTTATGGCTTTATTCGTCTGTTCTCAGCAATTTCATGCAACTAATAACTGAATCATTTATTCTCTTTGGACATACACTGAAACACTCAGATATATCAGAACTCATCACATTGAACTAATTGTGTTCAGAAATCAAGCTTTCTATGGGTTCTGCTACGAGAATGGATTACAACTAATTTTTTATGGCTTTATTCGTCTGTTCTCAGCAAGTTCATGCAACTAATCACTGAATCGCTTATTCTCTTTGGAGATACACTAAAACACTCAGATATATCAGAATTCATCACATTGAACTAATTGTGTTTAGATATCACAATTTCTATGGGTTCTGCTAAGAGAATGGATTACAACTAATTTTTTATGGCTTTATTCGTCTGTTCTCAGCAAGTTTATGCAACTAATCACTGAATCGCTTATTCTGGTTGGACATACACTAAAACATGCACCCAGTTCAGAATTCATCACATTGAACTAATTGTGTTTAGAAATCAAGCTTTCTATGGGTTCTGCTGAGAAAATGGATTACAGCTAACTTTTTATGGCTTTATTCGTCTGTTAACAGCAAGTTCATGCAACTAATCACTGAATCATTTATTCTCTTTGGAGATACACTAAAACACTCAGATATATCAGAATTCATCACATTGAACTAATTGTGTTTAGAAATCAACCTTTCAATGGGTTCTGCTGAGAAAAAGGACTACAACTCACTTTTTATGGCTTTATTCGTCTGTTCTCAGCAAGTTCATGCAACTAATCACTGAATCACTTACTCTCTTTGGAGATACACTAAAACACTCAGATATATCAGAATTCATCACATTGAAACTAATTGTGGTTAGAAATCAACCTTTCTATGGGTTCTACTGAGAAAATGGATTACAACTAACTTTTTATGGCTTTATTCGTCTGTTCTCAGCAATTTCATGCAACTAATAACTGAATCATTTATTCTCGTTGGACATACACTGAAACACTCAGATATATCAGAACACATCACATTGAACTAATTGTGTTCAGAAATCAAGCTTTCTATGGGTTCTGCTACGAGAATGGATTACAACTAATTTTTTATGGCTTTATTCGTCTGTTCTCAGCAAGTTCATGCAACTAATCACTGAATCGCTTATTCTCTTTGGAGATACACTAAAACACTCAGATATATCAGAATTCATCACATTGAACTAATTGTGTTTAGATATCACAATTTTTATGGGTTCTGCTAAGAGAATGGATTACAACTAATTTTTTATGGCTTTATTCGTCTGTTCTCAGCAAGTTTATGCAACTAATCACTGAATCGCTTATTCTGGTTGGACATACACTAAAACATGCACCCAGTTCAGAATTCATCACATTGAACTAATTGTGTTTAGAAATCAAGCTTTCTATGGGTTCTGCTACCAGAATGGATTACAACTAATTTTTTATGGCTTTATTCGTCTTTTCTCCGCAAGTTCATGCAACTAAATACTGAATCATTTATTCTCTTTGGACATACACTAAAACATGCAGATATATCAGAATTCATCACATTGAATTAATTGTGTTTAGAAATCAACCTTTCTATGGGTTCTGCTGAGAAAATGGATTACAACTAACTTTTTATGGCTTTATTCATCTGTTCTCAGCAAGTTCATGCAACTAATCACTGAATCGCTTATTTTCTTTGGAGATACACTAAAACAGTCAGATATATCAGAATTCATCACATTGAACTAATTGTGTTCAGAAATCAAGCTTTCTATGGGTTCTGCTACGAGAATGGATTACAACTAACTTTTTATGGCTTTATTCATCTGTTCTCAGCAAGTTCATGCAACTAATCACTGAATCGCTTATTTTCTTTGGAGATACACTAAAACAGTCAGATATATCAGAATTCATCACATTGAACTAATTGTGTTCAGAAATCAAGCTTTCTATGGGTTCTGCTACGAGAATGGATTACAACTAACTTTTTATGGGTTTATTCGTCTGATCTCAGCAAGTTCATGCAACTAATCACTGAATAACTTATTCTCTTTGGACATACACTAAAACAATCAGATATATCAGAATTCATCACATTGAAACTAATTATGTTTAGAAATCAACCTTGCTATGGGTTCTGCTAAGAAAATGGATTACAACTAACTTTTTATGGCTTTATTCGTCTGTTCTCAGCAAGTTCATGCAACTAATCACTGAATCATTTATTCTCTTTGGACATACACTAAAACAATCAGATATATCAGAATTCATCACATTGAACTGATTGTGTTCAGAAATCATCCTTCCTATGGGTTCTGCTAAGAGAATGGATTACAACTAACTTTTTATGCCTTTGTTCGTCTGTTCTCAGCAAGTTCATGCAACTAATCACTGAATCACTCATATTCTCTTTGGACATACACTAAAACACTCAGATATTCCAGAATTCATCACATTGAACTGATTGTGTTCAGAAATCATCCTTCCTATGGGTTCTGCTAAGAGAATGGATTACAACTAACTTTTTATGCCTTTGTTCGTCTGTTCTCAGCATATATGTTCAGCTGTTAATGGTCTGGCCAAGTGCCTTTCAAAGTAAAGATTTGAGGATTAATAATCATTTAGTCTCATGAAATGAAGATAGATACATATAGATAGATAGATAGATAGATACATACATAGATAGATAGATAGATAGATAGATAGATAAATAGATAGATAGATAGATAGATAGATAGATAGATAGATAGACAGACAGATAAATAGATACATCAATAGATAGATAGATAGATAGATAGATAGATTGATAGATAGATAGATAGATAGATAGATAGATAGATAGATAGATAGATAGATAGATAGATAGATAGATTGATAGATAGATAGATAGATACATAGATTGATAGATAGATAGATAGATCGATAGGTAGATAGATAGATAGATAGATAGATAGATAGATAGATAGATAGATAGATAGATAGATAGATAGATAGATAAATAGATTTAGATTGTTAGACAGATAGATAGATAGATAGATAGACAGATAGATAGATAGATAGATAGATAGATAGATCAATAGGTAGATAGATAGATAGATAGATAGATAGATAGATAGATAGATAGATAGATAGATAGATAGATAGATAGACAGATAGATAGATAGATAGATCGATAGGTAGATAGATAGATAGATAAATAGAAAGATAGATAGATAGATAAATAGATAAATAGATAGATAGATAGATAGATAGATAGATAGATAGATAGATAGATAGATAGATAGATAGATAGATAGATAGATAGATAGATAGATGGATAGATAGATAGACAGAAACATAGATACATAGATAGACATTTTTGTTTGTGTGTGTCTGTATATGTGTGAAGGTCTTCCAGGTGACTTTCAAAGTAAAGATTTGAGAATTAATAATCATTTAGTCTATTGAAATTAATATAGATATATAGACAGATAGATAGATAAATAGATTTAGATTGTTAGACAGATAGATAGATAGATAGATAGACAGATAGATAGATAGATAGATAGATAGATAGATAGATAGATAGATAGATAGATAGATAGATAGATAGATAGATAGATAGATAGATAGATAGATAGATAGATAGATAAATAGAAAGATATTTAGATAGATAAATAGATAGATAGATAGATAGATAGATAGATAGATAGATAGATAGATAGATAGATAGATAGATAGATAGATAGATAGATGGATAGATAGATAGACAGACAGATAGATAGATAGATAGATAGATAGATAGATAGATAGATAGATAGATAGATAGATAGATAGATAGATAGATAGATAGATAGATAGATAGATCAATAGGTAGATAGATAGATAGATAGATAGATAGATAGATAGATAGATAGATAGATGGATAGATAGATAGATAGATAGATAGATACATACATAGATACATAGATAGATAGATAGATAGATTTAGATTGTTAGACAGATAGATAGATAGATAGATAGATAGATAGATAGATAGTAGATAGATAGATAGATAGATAGATAGATAGGCAGACAGATAAATAGATACATCAATAGATAGATAGATAGATAGATAGATAGATAGATAGATAGATAGATAGATAGATAGATAGATATATAA
>JAJDFG010000729.1:0-87395 GCA_021039105.1 Scomber colias | reverse complement strand
GTTTGATCAATAAAGATGTTTGTTTTTTTTTAACGTGTCTTCATGTTTGTCTGTTTCACTGATGACAATAAAGTTTAAAGTTTTAGTAAGTTTGAGGATTTAAAGACATCGTATGGAGGCCACGAGATGGAAAACACATTTCATATTAAAATGAATGTTATCTGATTCATGTTTTTAGAGAGGGGAGAGAGGGAGAGAGGGAGAGACAGAGAGGGGAGAGACAGAGAGAGAGAGACAGAGAGAGAGAGACAGAGAGAGAGAGAGGGAGAGAGACAGAGAGAGAGAGGGAGGGGAGAGGGGGAGAGACAGGGAGGAGAGGGGAGGAGAGAGAGAGAGAGAGAGACAGAGAGAGAGGGAGGGAGAGGGGGAGAGACAGGGAGGGAGAGGGGAGAGAGAGAGAGAGGGAGAGGGGAGAGAGAGAGAGAGGGAGGGAGAGGGGAGAGAGAGAGGGAGGGAGAGGGGAGAGAGAGAGAGAGGGAGGGAGAGGGGAGAGAGAGAGAGAGGGAGAGGGGAGAGAGAGAGAGAGGGAGGGAGAGGGGAGAGAGACAGGGAGGGAGAGGGGAGAGAGAGAGAGAGGGAGGGAGAGGGGAGAGAGAGAGAGAGGGAGAGGGGGAGAGAGAGAGAGAGGGAGGGAGAGGGGAGAGACAGAGAGAGAGAGACAGAGAGACAGAGAGAGAGAGAGAGAGAGAGAGAGAGAGACAGAGACAGAGACAGAGACAGGGAGGGAGAGAGAGAGAGAGAGAGAGAGAGAGAGAGAGAGAGAGAGAGAGGGAGAGAGTGTGTGCGTGTGTGTGTGTGTGTGTGTGTGTGTGTGTGTGTGTGTGTGTTCAGGTCTATCAGACACAGTGAGTACAGTTTGTATAACTCATTATTTATTTAGCCAAAAAAAAAAAAAAAGAACAAACATAGAAAAACAAACCCACCAATCACATCAGACGCTCTCGCCTCCAAAACGGAGAGAAAGAAAAAAAAAGAAAGAGAAAAATCTGCTTCAGCTGAAAGAAGATAAAACATGATCTGTTCTTTTCTACTGCAGGAACATTTACCAATAATCAATAATCTCTCTTTATCTGCTCGGGTTTCAGGATAAGACTCGATAAGCATCTGCAACCAGAGGTGAAAGGAAGGAGGAAGGAGGGAGGGAGGAAAGGAAGAAGAAAGGAAAGAACGAGAGAAGGAGGGAGGAAGGAAGAGGGAAAGGAGGGAGGAAAGAAGGAAGGAAAGGAGGGAGTAAAGAAGGAAAGGAAGGAGGGAGGAAGGAAGAGGGAAAGGAGGGAGGAAAGAACGAGAGAAGGAGGGAGGGAGGAAATAAGAAAGGAGAGAGGAAGGAAAGGAAGAAGAAAGGAGGGAGGTAGGAAGGAGGGAGGAAAGAACGAGAGAAGGAGGGAGGAAAGAAGGAAGGAAAGGAGGGAGGAAAGAAGGAAAGGAAGGAGGGAAGATCAGAAGGAAGGAAGGAAGGAGGGGAAGATCGAAGGAAGGAAGGAAGAGAATACAGGAAGGAAAGATGGAAGGAAGAATGGTAGGAAGGACAGATGGAAGGAAGGATAAGAGGAAGAAGGAAAGTGGGCCGGATTGGACCTCTGGGTGGCCGGTTCTGGCCCTCGGGCCGCATGTTTGCCCCCCCTGTGATACTCTGATCATCATTTTAAACATTTTTTTAAATAAAAATGTTTAAAATAAAAGGATAAACTGAATTTCTTTAGATTGTTTAAACCTCTGATCTGTTAAACTAAAAGTCAGATCTCATTCTCTGACGTTTCATAAACTAAAAGATTTATTTAGAAATCAGACTTTTATTTTTTTATTTCTTGGTTTTCAGGCACTTTTATTTTGAAGAGTCGAATCAGCTTTAATGGAGAGTTTCAAAGTCCTAATTAATGAGCTAAACAGTTGTAGAGGAGGAAAGATGGATGAAAGGAAGGATGGGGGGAAGGAAAGAAGGAAGGAAGGAAGGATGGGGGAAGGAAGGAAGGAAGGATGGATGGAAGGAAGAATGGGGGAAGGAAGGAAGGAATGAAGGAAAGAAGGTTGGGAGAAGGAAGAAAGGAGAGGAAGGAGGGAGGGAGGAAGGAAAGGAGGGAAGAAAAGGAGGGAGGAAAGAAGAAAGGAGGGAGGAAGGAAAGAAGGGAAGGAGAAAGGAAAGGAAGAAGGAAGGAAGTAGAGAGGAAGGAAAGGAGGGAGGAAAGAAAGGAAAGGAGGGAGGGAGGAAAGGAAGAAGGAAAGGAGGGAGGGAGGAAGAGGGAAAGGAGGGAGGAAAGAAGGGAGGGAGGGAGGAAAGAAAGAGCGAAGGGGGGAAAAAGGGATCACTCAAAACGGACGGGGTCAATTTGACCCGGGGTAGGACGACAGGAAGGTTAACGGAGCTCATCAGAGTCCAGTTTGAGAAGCAGATCAGTGAATCAGCTGTTCATCTTCATCATCCTCATCATCATCATCATCATCATCATCATCAGAGTCTCACTAATATTTTATCTTTCATCAAGTAAAACAGCAAAAACAACCAGAAGCTGCTGAGTGCTGAGCTGGACTCATCTCGTAGTGTCGACTGTAGAAAAGTAGATTTAACATTTATATTATTAATATTATTATTATTATATATAAACAGGAAATGAGATTGATCAGCTGGTTACAAACTTCAGACTTATAATCCATATATAAAGTGAATATTTTAGTGTTTCCAAACAGCTTCAAAATAAAAGTCTACCCCTAATTCAGCTGATGCTCTCTGACGTTCCTGCAGTGAAGAAGAGCAGCCGGTGACCCCTTCAAAATAAAAGTCTACCCCCTCATTACTCTCTGACGTTCCTGCAGTGGAGAAGAGCAGCCGGTTTCCCCTTCAAAATAAAAGTCTACCCCCTCGTTACTCTGTGATGTTCCTGTAGTGGAGAAGAGCAGCCGGTGACCCCTTCAAAATAAAAGTCTACCCCCTCGTTACTCTCTGACGTTCCTGCAGTGGAGAAGAGCAGCCGGTGACCCCTTCAAAATAAAAGTCTACCCCCTCGTTACTCTCTGACGTTCCTGTAGTGGAGAAGAGCAGCCGGTGACCCCTTCAAAATAAAAGTCTACCCCCTCATTCAAGGGCCACATGCAGCCCAATTTGATCTCATGTGGGCCGAATCATTAAAAGGAAGGAAGGAAGAAAGGGAAGGAAGGAAGGAAGGAAGGAAGGAAAAGAAGGAGGAGAAGGAAGAGAATACAGGAAGGAAAGATGGAAGGAATCAAGGGAAGAAGGGCAGATGGAAGGAAAGAAAAGAAGACAGGAAGGAAGGGAGGAGGACAGGTAGGAAGTACAGAAGGAAGGAAGGAAGGAAGGAAGGGAAGACAGATGAAAGGAAAGAAGGAAGAAAAAGAAGACAGGGAGGAAGGAAGGAAGGAAGGCAGGGAGGAAGTCTGACTTCTGCTTTAAATGGAAGACAGGGAGGAAGAAAGGTAGGAAGGATAGACTGAAGGAAGGAAGAAAGGAAGGACAGAAGGAAGGAACGAAGAAAGGGAAGAAGGGCAGATTGAAGGAAGGACACGAAGACGAGGAGGAAGGTAGGAAGGACTGAAGGAAGGAAGTAAAAGAGGAAGAAGGAAACTGGGCCGGATTGGACCTCTCGGCGGGCCGGTTCTGGCCCTCGGGCCTCATGTTTGACACCCCTGGGTTATAAAGCTCGACAAAGAAAAGCAAAGAACCAATAAACCATAAACCATAAATCAGCTCATCACATCAGAACATTCGCCTCCTCGCGGCTCTACGGAGGTAAAAACCAGAAATCCACAAAAAAAAAAAAAAAAAAAAAAAAAGCGAATAATTTTAAAGCTTGAAAGAAAAAGAAGAATAAAATCAATACTTAGTTTTTTTCCGTCTCTTATCCCGACCCAACCACAGATGAACAGAACCTTTGACCTTTGACCTTTGACCCTGACGCCTGACGCCGCCGCCGCAGATCTTTTGACTCTACGAATAAAAAATAACGTCCACATTCTGACGGAGCTTTATTTTCTCAACAGGAAGTCGTTTAGTGTTCCCGCCAACATCGGCGCCGATGAAGCGAAGGATGATGATGTCATCGACCGTCTCGTCCTTCTTGTCCCGAGCTTATCCGCGACAGTTTCAGTTTCACACCCGTCCGTAAAAGTTTAAACAGGAAATCGATTTTCTATAAAACTCATTTCACTATCTTTTTTTTTTTTTTCTTTTTTTTGATTCTTTCGTTTGATTGACAGCTGGAAGGCGGGACCTTTCTGACCCGTGTATGGCTTCTGGTTGGCTGTCCCAGAATCCCCTGCTGCCTGTCAATCATCCAGCTTTTACTGTGACAATCTGTCTGGTTTCCATGACGACAGCAGGAGGAGGAGGGGGGTGGTGGTGGTGGGGTGAGGGGTGGGGGGGGGTCAGAGGTCAGATGTGTCGAGGGCACCACGCCCCCTCCAAGGCGGCCATGTTGATTCCTCTCAGGTCGCCGAAGTCGTCTCCGTCACCGTCGCAGTACTCGCCGTCGTCGTCGTGGTCGTCGAAGCGAGACGTGTAACTGGTCGACGGCTTCTGTAACAGGAAGTAGTACTCAGATACTTTACAAAGTAAAAGCACAAATACTGCAATGTACAAATACTACAAGTAAAAGTACTACAGTATGAAGTATTGCAGTATAAAGTACTACAGTATAAAGTACTACAGTATGGAGTACTACAGTATGAAGTATTGCAGTATAAAGTACTACAGTATGAAGTATTACAGTATAAAGTACTACAGTATGAAGTATTGCAGTATAAAGTACTACAGTATAAAGTACTACAGTATGAAGTATTGCAGTATAAAGTACTACAGTATAAAGTACTACAGTATAAAGTACTACAGTATAAAGTACTACAGTATGAAGTACTACAGTATAAAATACTACAGTATGAAGTATTACAGTATAAAGTACTACAGTATAAAGTACTACAGTATGAAGTATTGCAGTATAAAGTACTACAGTATAAAGTACTACAGTATGAAGTATTACAGTATAAAGTACTACAGTATAAAGTACTACAGTATGAAGTATTACAGTATAAAGTACTACAGTATAAAGTACTACAGTATGAAGTATTGCAGTATAAAGTACTACAGTATAAAGTACTACAGTATGAAGTACTACAGTATAAAGTATTACAGTATAAAGTACTACAGTATGAAGTATAAAGTATAAAGTACTACATTATAAAGTACTACAGTAAGAAGTACTACAGTATAAATCAAAGTACTACAGTATGGAGTACTGCAGTATGGAGTACTACAGTATGGAGTACTGCAGTATTGCAGTACTACAGTATAAAGTACTGCAGTATGGAGTACTACAGTATGAAGTACTACAGTATAAAGTACTGCAGTATAAAGTACTACAGTATGGAGTACTACAGTATGAAGTACTACAGAATAAAGTACTACAGTATAAAGTACTACAGTATGGAGTACTACAGTATGCAGTACTACAGTATAAAGTACTACAGTATGAAGTATTGCAGTATAAAGTACTACAGTATAAAGTACTGCAGTATGAAGTACTACAGTATAAAGTATTGCAGTATAAAGTACTGCAGTATGGAGTACTACAGTATGAAGTACTACAGTATAAAGTACTGCAGTATAAAGTACTACAGTATAAAGTACTACAGTATAAAGTACTACAGTATGGAGTACTACAGTATTGCAGTACTGCAGTATGTAGTACTACAGTATAAAGTACTACAGTATAAAGTACTACAGTATGGAGTACTACAGTATGGAGTACTACAGTATAAAGTACTACAGTATGGAGTACTACAGTATTGCAGTACTGCAGTATGTAGTACTACAGTATAAAGTACTACAGTATAAAGTACTACAGTATAAAGTACTACAGTATGCAGTACTGCAGTATGGAGTACTACAGTATTGCAGTACTGCAGTATGTAGTACTACAGTATAAAGTACTACAGTATAAAGTACTACAGTATGGAGTACTACAGTATTGCAGTACTGCAGTATGTAGTACTACAGTATAAAGTACTACAGTATAAAGTACTACAGTATGGAGTACTGCAGTATAAAGAACTACAGTATAAAGTACTACAGTATAAAGTACTACAGTATGGAGTACTGCAGTATAAAGTACTACAGTATGGAGTACTACAGTATAAAGTACTACAGTATAAAGTACTACAGTATAAAGTACTACAGTATGGAGTACTGCAGTATAAAGTACTACAGTATAAAGTACTACAGTATAAAGTACTACAGTATGGAGTACTGCAGTATAAAGTACTACAGTATGAAGTACTACAGTATGCAGTACTACAGTATAAAGTACTACAGTATAAAGTACTACAGTATAAAGTACTACAGTATGCAGTACTGCAGTATAAAGTACTACAGTATGAAGTACTACAGTATGCAGTACTACAGTATAAAGTACTACAGTATAAAGTACTACAGTATGCAGTACTACAGTATAAAGTACTACAGTATAAAGTACTACAGTATGCAGTACTACAGTATAAAGTACTACAGTATGCAGTACTACAGTATGGAGTACTGCAGTATAAAGTACTACAGTATAAAGTACTACAGTATAAAGTACTACAGTATAAAGTACTACAGTATGGAGTACTGCAGTATGGAGTACTGCAGTATAAAGTACTACAGTATAAAGTACTACAGTATAAAGTACTACAGTATGCAGTACTACAGTATAAAGTACTACAGTATGGAGTACTACAGTATAAAGTACTACAGTATAAAGTACTACAGTATGGAGTACTGCAGTATGGAGTACTGCAGTATAAAGTACTACAGTATAAAGTACTACAGTATAAAGTACTACAGTATGCAGTACTACAGTATGGAGTACTGCAGTATAAAGTACTACAGTATAAAGTACTACAGTATGGAGTACTACAGTATAAAGTACTACAGTATAAAGTACTACAGTATAAAGTACTACAGTATGGAGTACTGCAGTATGGAGTACTGCAGTATAAAGTACTACAGTATAAAGTACTACAGTATAAAGTACTACAGTATGCAGTACTACAGTATGGAGTACTGCAGTATAAAGTACTACAGTATAAAGTACTACAGTATGGAGTACTGCAGTATAAAGTACTACAGTATAAAGTACTACAGTATGGAGTACTACAGTATAAAGTACTGCAGTATGAAGTACTACAGTATGGAGTACTACAGTATAAAGTACTGCAGTATAAAGTACTACAGTATGAAGTACTACAGTATGCAGTACTACAGTATAAAGTACTACAGTATAAAGTACTACAGTATGAAGTATTGCAGTATAAAGTACTACAGTATAAAGTACTGCAGTATGAAGTACTACAGTATAAAGTATTACAGTATAAAGTACTGCAGTATAAAGTACTACAGTATAAAGTACTACAGTATAAAGTACTACAGTATAAAGTACTACAGTATGGAGTACTACAGTATGCAGTACTGCAGTATGAAGTACTACAGTATGGAGTACTACAGTATAAAGTACTGCAGTATAAAGTACTACAGTATGGAGTACTACAGTATGCAGTACTACAGTATGCAGTACTGCAGTACTTACCGTGCGGACCAGCGGCTCTCTGAACGGAGGACAGATCATGTGGAAACGAGGGATCGCCACGTGGAACACTTCCTCCTTATTGGCTGAAAACAAAGAAACAAATAAAGTTTATTTAAATGTGTGTGTGTGTGTGTGTGTGTCTCTCTGTGTGTGTGTGTGTGTGTCTCTGTGTGTGTGTCTCTCTGTGTGTGTGTGTGTCTCTCTCTGTGTGTGTGTGTGTGTGTCTCTCTGTGTGTGTGTGTGTGTGTGTGTCTCTCTGTGTGTGTGTGTGTGTGTCTCTCTCTGTGTGTGTGTGTGTGTGTGTGTCTCTCTGTGTGTGTGTGTGTGTGTGTCTTACCCAGTCTGTGGAAGGTGTAGTGACCCTCCATGTACTCTGACGGTGTGGAGAAGGTGGTGCAGCTGGCGTACTCGTGCACTTTTCCAGGCGTCATAACGGGAAACTCTCCTGCACACACACACACACACACACACACACACACACACACACACACACACACACACACACACACACACACACACACACACACACACTATCATAAGAGGTTCTGTATTAACCCTCTAGAGGACCCATCTATCTATGTTTCCCTACAATAGAGGTGACAGCTCTGTACTCCTGTGTTGGTCATAATGCTTTTAGAAACTTCACCACCAAGTTCCACTAACTGGGGTCTAGATGTGAGATGTTCCAAGTCCAAGTGAGGAGTCGTTGTTTGTTTTTGTTTAGAGGAAGAAGAAGAAGAGACGGAAGAGGAAGGAGGAAGAGGAGGAGAAAGAGGAGGAGGAGGAGGAGGAGGAGGAGGAGGAGGAGGAGGACGAAGAGGAGGACGAAGAGGAGGAGGAAGAGGAGGAGGAGGAAGAAGAAGAAGAAGAAGAAGAAGAAGAGAGGGAAGAAGAAGAAGAAGAAGAAGAAGAAGAAGAAGAAGAAGAAGATTTTTTTGATTTTTACAAACACACTTTATTCACGGTCTTGGGTACAATTCACTCAATCAACAATAAAGTGCTAAAGTGCGTAAAATTTTAAATATACCAGAAAAATAAAAACAAACAGATCAGACATTCAGTCATTAAGACATTGTGCAAAATGCAAATCATTCCCATCCACAGTACACAAAGCAGCATTGTAACACCAGAAATCTTTAAAATAATCTAAATTATTACACATTTTATAAAAACTAAACTCTAACCTTAATCTACATCTGGTGTTAACACGCCACACTGTCACTGCCTCCTGACCTGCTTTGTTCTCCACTTTATTTCTTCTAGATATTAAAATTGCCAACTTGGCTTCTCCAGAAATAAAATTGAGTAGCTGCCACTTTTTCTGATTCACTTTTCTGTACCCTGCACCATAAATAAAAGCTGTTTTACTAAAAGTTTGACCAAAACAACTAAAAACAATGGTTAAAAGAGTGAAGAGCACTGAAAGCCTCTTACACTCACTAAAAACATGATGGACTGTCTCACGGATGCCACAGAAGGGACACTGATCAGACACAGCAGGGTTGAGCACAGAGATAAAAGCATTGGAGGCGAAGGCACCGTGCAGAATCCTCCACTGGAGGTCGGCTGTTCTCTTCCTAAGGGGAGGCTTATATAAAACCCTCCACTGCGGACCCGCTCCACCCTCCTCCAGCTTGCCAGTCCAAACAGTGGGCGCCCTGCTGCACAGTCCCCTCTTATTGATGATTTTTACACAGTTCTTGTACATGGTTTTTCCGTCGATGGTGTGTAGATTGAATACTTGAGGGTCCTGGTAGAGAGGTCCGTCCATCTCGCCAAACTGAGGAGTTATCTGGAGCTCTGGAAAGGGATCAGCATCAACAGGTTCAGTTTCCTGGTTGTAGGTCAAGAGGAGGCTTCTCTCCTGTCCATTCAGCCTCTGCCTCCAGAGCTCCAGGACCTTCCGAGCCACTCTGGTGGAGTGGATGCCCAGCAGACGGGCCACAGCCTGGGCATCAGCCAACGCCGGCCCCACAGCATCTACCAGCTGCTGCAGGACCAGAGTCTTAGTTCGGCACAGCGCTGCCATCAGCCCAGGCGTGGCTCCGCCACTGACATCCAACCTTGCTCCATAAACCAACGGTTCCTTTAATAACCAGAACAGAGAGGAAGAGCTTTTCTCTGAATTGCACCCAAACAAGGCCCATGACTTAAAAACACCCTGATAAAACGGAGGCAACCCATTTGACCTTAAAAATTTAGAATCAAGTAAAAACAGAGCAGCATCCAGTCCCAAGTTACTGACACGCCTGAAAATGCAGCTGGCCACATCTCTCCACACTAGATCTGCCGGCCCTGTCAAATATCTCTGGACGAACTGTAATCTAAAGGTGGCAGTTCTGCTGGCCAAGTGGATGAGGCCCTGGCCCCCCTCCTCTCTGGGTAAAAACAACACCCCCTGTGGCACCCAATGCAACCCGTCCCAGAAAAAATTAACAATTTTTGTTTGTAATTGAACTAAAAGACCTGATGGAGGATCCATGCAGGCCAGACGGTGCCAGAGCATTGAGGCCACTAGGTTGTTCAGCACAAGTACTCTCCCTCTATAGGACATGTGAGGGAGTAGCCATTTCCATTTTTTAATTTTACCTTCTATTTTTTCAATAACTCCCTCCCAGTTCTTCCCGGTCACCACCTTACTGCCGAGGAAGACGCCAAGATATTTGAACCCGTCTCTCTTCCAGGACAGGTTCTGAGGAAGAACTGGGAGACCATCATGCCATCTGCCAACAGCAAGGGCGTCGCTCTTAGCCCAGTTTACTTTTGCTGATGACAGAGTGTTAAATAAAACCGTTAAATTAGCTAAAATGTCAACTTCTCTTTGTGTTTTAATTAAAACAACAACATCATCCGCATAGGCAGATAAAATGACATTTTCTCTAAAACCAGGTAAAACCAGACCATCAATACTTGTGCGAATTTTAGAGAGGAGGGGTTCCAGGGAGAGTGCATAGAGCATCCCAGACAGAGCACAGCCCTGCCGGATGCCTCTATGCACCCTAAAAGGAGAACACAGACTGCCATTGAACTTCAGCATACTCTCAATGTCACTATATAACACCCGGATCCTGGCAATGAAACCAGTGCTGAACCCGAACTTCTCCATGATCTTCCAGAGGAAGTCGTGCTCAACACGGTCAAATGCCTTTTCCTGATCTAACGAAATGAGACCAGTATTAATACCCAATGAGCTGGAGACCTCCAAAACGTCCCGAATTAGGTAGACATTGTCTACCATGGACCTGCCAGGTACGCAGTAGGTCTGATCCCGGTGGATGACCTGCTCCATAGCTTCTCTCAGCCTGTTAGCTAAAGCCTTGGACAGAACTTTATACTCAGTGCACAGGAGTGACACGGGGCGCCAGTTCTTAATCTCCTGCAGGTTGCCCTTTTTTGGCAGAAGAGTGACAACTGCCCTTCGGCAGGACAGTGGCAAAGAACCAGCGGTCAGACTTTCATTAAAAACATCTAAAAGGTCAGGGGCTAAAATCTGCCAGAAGGCTTTATAAAACTCTACTGTCAGGCCATCAATGCCAGGAGCCTTCCGTCCCTGCATACTCTGCAGGGCGGCATGCAGCTCCTCCATCTGAAGTGGCCTGTCCAGCTGTGTGTTTGTCTCCTTAGAGACTTGAGGTAGCTCACCACAGAACCCCTCGTACAGTGACTCATTCACCTCATTATACTCACTTGTATAGAGGGACGAGTAGAACTCCACAGCACGCCTTCTTATCTGACCTGGTTCTAAGAGTTCTTGCCCCGTGTCAGAAAGCAAAGAGTGGATTATCTTGGACTGTCCATGCTTTTTTTCCAGGCCGAAGAAGAAGCTAGAGGGAACATCCATCTCACTGATGTTTTGGACCCGGGATCGGACCAGTGCGCCCTGTACCTTTGTATCCAAAAGGTTGGCTAAGGCCATTTTTTTAGACTTGAGGATTTCAATATATCCCCGATTTTCCGTGGAAGCACTCAGTGTTTCTAGCTCCACAATCTCAGTCTCCAGGTCTTTCATAGATCGACAGGTGTCACGTGAGACATTGAGAGTATACTGCTGACACAAGAGCTTTATCTCAGTTTTTCCATGGTCCCACCACTGTCTAAGACATGTAAAATCAGCCTTCCTGTTCCTAAAAGCAGTCCAAAAACAACTTAAAACCTCACTAAAACCTTTATCAAAAGTTAAAACTGAATTAAAATGCCAGTATGCACTCTTGGGTCGAATATTCTTTATAATAAGTCGACATAAAACCAAAGAGTGATCAGTAAAACCAACAGGCATGATATTACAAAACTTAAAAACATTAAAATGATGCTTAAAACAATAAAAACGATCCAGTCTGGCTAAAGAGATCCTGTCTTCTTTTAGGTGGGACCATGTATACTGTCTGCAGTCTGAGTTCATCCTCCTCCATACATCCACAAGGCCATGAGAATAAACCAGCTGCTTCAGAGCGTGTTGGGAGGCTGGATGAGGCTCTGCATGGTTGCGATCTAAAAACTCGCACTCAGTGCAGTTAAAATCCCCACCCAAGAATAAAAACTCCTCCGAGCCACAGCAATTCAGTCTAGAGTTGACTTGTTCTATAAAGCTCTTCCTCTCTGCACCGTTGGTTGGAGCATAAATATTAATAAAAACCAGAGTGTGATGCTCAAACTGTGCTTTTACTAAAAGACACCTCCCCTTTACAACATGCTCGACCTCCAGTGAAGATGGATTAAAAGCTCTGGAGAACAGGAAGCCCACCCCTCCACTGAGGGAGGTGTTGTGGCTCAGAGCTACCTGTCCTTCCCACTCTCTGTTCCAGTCCGCCTCCTTGCTCTCATCACTGTGCGTTTCTTGTAAAAATAAAACATCAATATGTTTCAACCTTGCTGTGTCAAACACCAGTGCCCTCTTTCTTTCTTCTCTGGCACCGTTTACATTTAACGTCCCCACTCTAAAAGAGTCCATCATGAGGGAAAAGTTAAAAATAAAAACATGACAATAAATAAATAAAAATAAAATCAACAACCTAATCATCATTAAAACCTAAGTTCTTTTCTCACATTAGTCACCCGTTTATTAAGTCTGTGTATTTCTTGATCAGTGAGATCTGATGAAGCTCTGTTCTTGATTACATACCTAGCTGAGTGATAAAAAGCAAGTTTATCTGGAAAATGCTGTTCTATGTTCAGGCCTTTAATGCCTTTAGTCAACTGTAGGAATGTTTTAATCATTTGACTAGAATACTTTTGTTCTTGACTAGTAGCTACCTGTGACAGAGACAGGTCACTGCAGTCAGACATGCAGCCTTCACTATCGCTGCTGTCTGCAGCACTCGGCTTCATCTCTAGCCGACCAGCCTTTGCACCCACAGCAGCATTCACCACATTTTTACGTTTGCTGCGCCTCTTCACCACATCGCCAGCGCCAGCATCTACACCACCCTTACACAACTCAGCTGTCACCTCACCTGTTTCACACAACTCACCTGTCCCCTCACCTGTCTCTCCACCATTCACCTCACCTAACTCACCTGTCCCCTCACCTGTCTCTCCACCATTCACCTCACCTAACTCACCTGTCCCCTCACCTGCCTCCTGACCATTCACCTCACCCAGCTCACCTGTCTCTCCACCATTCACCTCACCCAACTCACCTGTCCCCTCACCTGTCTCCCCACCAGTCACCTCACCCAGCTCACCTGTCTCCTCACCTGTCTCCCCACCAGTCACCTCACCCAGCTCACCTGTCTCCTCACCTGTCTCCCCACCAGTCACCTCACCCAGCTCACCTACTTCACACAGTTTAGCTCCTACAACCTCAACCACCTCCTCAGTATCCATACCCTCACCTGCTCCACTATCCCTCTCACTCACCTCAGCACGATCACCATCCCGGCTTTGTTCCTTATCCACCCCCCGTTCACCAACGTCTCCGACCGAGCCCGAGCCAGCTACAGCCTCGTCCACCCCCGCAGCACCTTGGCTGCGCCGCCGCGCAGCGGGAACCGGCCGCTCAGTGGCGGTGGCAGCAGCCACTGCTCCACCAGCTGAGCCCGGCATAGCCGGTGTAGCCGGGCCCGGCGCAGCCGGGCCGACACGTTTAGGACAGGCCTTTATTAAATGTCCCTCTTCACCACAGCCAAAACATTTCATTAAAGAAGATGTTGCAAACAAAGTGTAGTCAAAATTATCTACACGCACGGTGAAGCTGTAATTAAATACTTCCGACTTGTTGTTGAGGATCATGTACAGCTGCCGGCGGTGAGATACAACATGCTTCAGCAGTGGTGATCTACAACCTGACAATACTTTCTTAATGGGGGACATTACCTTTCCATGGCGAGACAGCTCTCCGATCAGGAATTCATCACTGATGAACGGAGGCACGTTAGATAGAGTAATCCTCGCCGCGGGCTGCGTTAAAGGCATCACCGGCTCAAACAGTCCGTTAACAGTGATCCCCTTTTCCACCACCACATTTACCTGCTCCACCTTCTCCAAAAATAAAACCACAGCCTTGTTCATACGGGCAGCAGACTTAACTGAACTGTGCCCGATGATCTCCCCCACTGCCAACGCCACCTCCTCCACGCTGCACGGAGAGCCGGCACCAACCTTGATGCCATGCTTCCGTGACAGCTTAGTGAAGCTACTCGAGGCCATGCTGGCCATGCTGGCCAAGACAAAGCCTGGCCAGCAGAAACACACAAAACAACTATAAACTTAAAGTAAACCAACAAAACACAACACTAAACACATAAAACAACCACAACTAACAATAAATCAAAAAACAAAGGATAGAAATAGCAAAGAAAGAAAGAAAATCTTCCAAACTCTCAGCTCTTCCACTCACACTCCTCCCACACAGAAGAAGAAGAAGAAGAAGAAGAGACGGAAGAGGAGGAGGAAGAAGAGAGGAAAGAAGAAGAAGAAGAAGAAGAAGAAGAGAGGGAAGAAGAAGAAGAAGAAGAAGAAGAAGAAGAAGAAGAGGAAGAAGAAGAAGAAGAGGAAGAGGAGGAGGAGAAAGAAGAAGAAGAAGAAGAAGAAGAAGAAGAAGAAGAAGAAGAAGAAGAAGAAGAAGAAGAAGAAGAAGAAGAAGAAGAAGAAGAAGAAGAAGAGGAGGAGAAGAAGGAGGAAGAGGAGGAGGAAGAGAAGGAGGAAGAAGAGGAAGAAGAGGAGGAAGAAGTGGAGGAAGAAGAGGAGGAGGGAGGAGACGAAGAAAAAGAAGAAGAAGAAGAGCTGACTGGTGGTCCATGCCCCATGCTATAGTGTTGCGGTCATGTGACGTCGGTCATGTGACGGTCATGTGATGGCGGTCATGTGACGGCGGTCATGTGATGCGAGCAGCGTACCGACGACGCCGGGTCCCTGCACTTCCTCCACGTTGCCGTCAGACGTGGTGATCTTCCAGTAACGACTGTCCAGCTGACAGGCGGCTTCAGGAGACGCACTGCTAGACATCTCTATCCTGGAAACACACACACACACACACAGAGACACACACACACACACACACACACACACACACACACACACACACACACACAGAGACACAGACACACACACACACACGCGTTGGTTAAAAGACAAGAAACACACACGGAGAGAGGAGGAGGAGGAATAGGAGGAGGAGAAGAAGAGGAGGAAGAAGAAGAGGAGGAGGAAGAAGAGGAGGAGAAGGAGAAGGAGGAGGAGGAGAAGGAGGAAGAGGAGGAAGAGAGAGGGGAGGAAAAGGGGGAAGAGCAGGAAGAGGAGGAGAAGAAGAGAAGAGGAGGAGGAAGAGGGGGAGGAGGAGGAAGGGGAAGGAGAGGGGGAGGAGGAGAGGGGGAGGAAGAAGAAGAGAAGGAGGAAGAGGAAGAGGACGAGGAAGAGGAGGAGACGAAGAAGGAGGAGAAGAGGAGGAGGAGGAAAAGGGGGAAGAGCAGGAAGAGGAAGAAGAAGAAGAGCTGAGTGACGCACCTGATGCGGTAGGTGAAGAAGAAGTGCGGAGGATGGACGGAGGAAAGCTCCGGCAGAAAGGAAGTGGAAACAGAGACGGTGATGTCATCGGTCGTCATCACGCAGCTCTTATCGTGCACGTACCTGCAGACACAACGACGACGATCAGTTAGCTATAGATCAATAAAAGTGATCGGTTCCCTATAGATCAATAGTATTGATCGGTTCCCTATAGATCAATAGTATTGATCGGTTACCTATAGATCAATAGAAGTGATCAGTTACCTATAGATCAGTTACCTATAGATCAGTTACCTATAGATCAGTTACCTATAGATCAATAGAAGTAATCAGTTACCTATAGATCGATAGTATTGATCAGTTACCTATAGATCAATAGAAGTGATCAGTTACCTATAGATCAATAGAAGCGATCGGTTCCCTATAGATCGATAGAAGTGATCGGTTCCCTATAGATCAATAGTATTGATCGGTTACCTATAGATCGATAGAAGTGATCGGTTCCCTATAGATCAATAGTATTGATCAGTTACCTATAGATCAATAGTATTGATCGGTTACCTATAGATCAATAGTATTGATCGGTTACCTATAGATCAGTTACCTATAGATCAATAGTATTGATCAGTTACCTATAGATCAATAGTATTGATCAGTTACCTATAGATCAATAGTATTGATCGGTTACCTATAGATCTGGTCTCTGATGATGGGGAACTCTCCCGTCACGACGTTCTGGACGTAAGTCGTGAACCATTCTAAGAAACAGGAACCTGAAACACACACATACACAATATTAAACATTTTATATTAGTAGTATTCATTCATTCATTTATTTATTTATTTATTTAATTTAAAGATGAAGAAGTGTGAATGAAGAATGAAAAGAGGAGATAAAAGGAACCAACCTGTGATGAACATGTCGATGGCTGAAGGATCCTGAGCCGTCTGATCCTGAAACACGACAAACAGGAAGAGAAACCAACGTCAACCACTCCATCACATGACAGGGGTGCTCTTATTGTGAAAGGACAGGCTTACGTACAGGACAGGGTTAGAAGAAGGAAGGAAGGTGCTCTTATTGTGAAAGGACAGGCGTACAAAGGGGAGAGGGGTTGTCTTATTGTGAAAGGGCAGGTGTACGTACAGGACAGGGCTGCTCTTATTATGAAAGGGCAGGCGTACATACAGGATTGGGGTGCTCTTATTGTGAAAGGACAGGCATACGTACAGGACAGGGGTAGAAGGAAGGAAGGTGCTCTTATTGTGAAAGGCGTACGTACAGGATTGGGGTTGTCTTATTGTGAAAGGACAGGTGTACGTACAGCACAGGGATAGAAGAAGGAAGGAAGGATGGTGCTCTTATTGTGAAAAGTGTACGTACAGGACTGGGGTAGAAGGAAGGAAGGTGCTCTTATTTTGAAAGGACAGGCGTATGTACAGGACAGGGGTAGAAGGAAGGAAGGTTGTCTTATTGTGAAAGGACGGGTGTACAAAGGGGACAGGGGTTGTCTTATTGTGAAAGGGCAGGTGTACGTACAGCACAGGGGTAGAAGAAGGAAGGAAGGAAGGTGCTCTTATTGTGAAAAGCGTACGTACAGGACAGGGGTAGAAGGAAGGAAGGTGCTCTTATTGTGAAAAGCGTACATACAGGACAGGGGTAGAAGGAAGGAAGGTGCTCTTATTGTGAAAAGCGTACGTACGGGACAGGGGTAGAAGCTCTCGTACATCCTGCGGCCCTCCGCCGGCTGCAGAGCCATGTACTGGCTGAGTCCGGTGTGGAAGCAGAAGGTGAGCGGCAGACAGCGCCTCATTCCTTTCCTCTGCTGGAAACCGCCGGCCGCCGTCTCCACGTCCAGCAGCACCTCCGACCGGTAGTGATTGGACAGAGACATGCTGCCCATCAGCCTGAGGACACACAGACAGACAGGTGGGGGTGAGACAGGATGTGAGCGTTGTCATGGCGACTCCATCAGGCCGGTGCCGGTGCCGGTACTGACCCGGGGATCACCAGCTTCTGTCCGTTGTGGATTCGGTACGAGCAGCGATAGTCGTCTGGAAGTCTGCAGCCGATCTGAGCCTCGATGTCGTTAAGCTCCACCTCTGTGGCTCCCTCTGAAACGAGAATCAAACACACCCGTCTTTAAAACACAACGTCTCTCCTGCAGGAAGTTGATTTTAAGCAGTTTTAAGGAAGGAAGGAAGGAAGGAAGGACAGAAGGAAGGAAGGAAAGATGGAATGAAGGAAAGAAAAGAAGGAAAGGAAGGAAAAGAAGGAAGGAAGGTAGGAAGGAAGGAGGGAAGGAAGGAAGGAAGGAAGGAAAAGAAGGCAGGAACGAAGGAAGGAAAGAAGGAAAATAAGACAGGAAGGAAAGATGGAAGGAAGGAAAAGAAGATAGGAAGGAAAGGAGGAAGGAATGGAAAGAAGATAGGAAGGAAAAAGGGAAGGAAAGGAGGAAGGAAGGAAAAGAAGATAGGAAGGAAAGAGGGAAGGAAGGAAGTAAAGAAGGAAGGAAAGGAAGGAAGGAAAAGAATGAAAGAAGGAAGGAAAGAGTTGTAAAGAATTGTGAACATTTCCACACACACACACACACACACACACACACACACACACAGTAACACACACACCTTTGAGTGATGCGATCATGCGAGGACAGCGCTGCTGCAGGAAGCTCTTCAGCTGCTCCCAGGATCTCTTCAGGACCGGGTAGTACTGGATGTACCGACCCAGGTCTCTGTAGGACTGCTTAAAGAGACAGAACCAGGACACACCGCTCTGCAGCCGCTCCACACTGCACACACACACACAGTATAACACACACACACACACACACACACACACACACACACAGTAACATACACACACACACACACACACACAGACAGTAACACACACACGCATAGTAACATACACACACACACACAGTAACATACACACACACACAGTAACATACACACACACACACACACACACACACACAGTAACACACACAGTAACATACACACACACACAGTAACACACACACACACACACACACACACACAGTAACATACACACACACACAGTAACATACACACACACACAGTAACATACACACACACACACACACACACACACACACACACAGTAACATACACACACACACAGTAACATACACACACACACACACACACACACACACAGTAACATACACACGCACACGCACACACACACAGTAACACACACACGCACACACAGTAACATACACACACACACACACGCACAGTAACATACACACACACACACACACGCACACAGTAACACACACACACAGTAACATACACACACACACACACACGCACACAGTAACACACACACAGACACACAGACAGTAACATACACACGCACACAGTAACATATACACACACACACACACACACACAGTAACATACATACACACACACATACACACACGCACACACACAGTAACACACACACACACACATTTAGTAATTCAGCATTGCATTGGTTTATCTGAGCACTACATGTATCTGATTGTATATGGATCAGAAATGAAAAATGTCAAATGGTGTAACCACAAAAGAATGATAAATGTGTCCTGGTCTCCATGGTTACCCAGATGAAATGTAATATTTAGAACAATAGTATTCCATTAGCTTTATTTAATATAAAAGTTATAATGTAAGATCATGCCTAACTAGTTGATATGGTGTTTTATTGACTATTTACTGTTTTTAAGCAAAGTTTTAAATTTTTATGGTTACACCACTTAGACATTTTTGCCATAATCCTGTAATATATTCTCTCAAAATGGATTAAATTAAATAGATTAAAACAGACAACATGTATTAGTATTATTGGTGATAATGGTGATATTGATGATATTGGTGATACTGGTATTATTGGTGATACTGGTGATATTGGTATTATTGGTATTATTGGTGATATTACTATTATTGGTGATATTGGTATTATTGGTATTATTGGTATTATTGGTGATACTGGTGATATTGGTGATATGGATATTATTGGTATTTGGTGATATGGGTATTATTGGTGATAATGATGATATTGGTGATATTAGTGATATTGGTATTAATGATATTGATGATATTGGTGATATGGGTATTATTGGTATTATTGGTGATATGGGTATTATTGGTGATATTGGTGATATGGGTATTATTGGTATTATTGGTGATATGGGTATTATTGGTGATACTGGTGATATTGGTATTATTGGTGATATGGGTATTATTGGTATTATTGGTGATATGGGTATTATTGGTGATATTGGTGATATTGGTATTATTGGTGATACTGGTGATATTGGTGGCATAGGTATTATTGGTGATATTGGTATTATTGGTGATACTGGTGATATTGGTATCATTGGTGATACTGGTGATATTGGTATTAATGTTATTGGTGATATTGGTGGCATTGGTATTATTGGTGATATTGGTATTATTGGTGATACTGGTGATATTGGTATTAATGTTATTGGTGATATTGGTGATATTGGTGATACTGGTGATATTGGTATCATTGGTGATACTGGTGATATTGGTATCATTGGTGATACTGGTGATATTGGTATTAATGTTATTGGTGATATTGGTGTTATTGGTGATATTGGTATTATTGGTGATATTGGTGATATTACTATTATTGGTGATATTGGTATTATTGGTGATATTGGTATTAATAATGTTGGTGATATTGGTGATATTGGTGATATTGGTAATACTGGTGATATTGGTATTAATAATGTTGGTGATATTGATGGTATTGGTATTATTGGTGATATTGGTGATATTGGTACTCACTCTGTCAGCAGCCAGTGTTTGGAGCAGTGGGATTTCCACAGCGGATTGTGTTTGGACAACTCATTCAACCTCCTGCTGACATAACTGCAGCTGCACACAGAGACACATTACATTCATTTACAACAAGACAGATTCTTCAATGGGATTATTTTCTGCTCTGTGACAATAAACTGAATATCTTTACACTTTGGAAAACAACGACTCACATTTTTGACCATTTCCTGACATTTCATGGACCAAACAACCAATCAATAAATTAACCGACACTACTAATAATACTCGTAATAATAATAATTAGTGTAATCAATTATTTGATATACAGACAGTTTTCATAAGCAGTTTATCCATTTAGTCATTTTATAAGCAACTAAACGTCCAGAAACTATCAAATAAAACCGTATATTTGCACATTTGAACCTTTTTATAAACCAAACATCCGCTTGAACAAACGTAAACAACCTTATCAGCTGTTAGCATGCGGCTAACTGTTAGCTCAGAGCTACATGACAGCTAACATTAAGGTTATTTTACATGTTTATATATCAGGTGTCCTCTCCGCACACAGACCTCTGCTCGCTGATACTTACTGGATCAAGTCTCTGAAGTCCAGAAAGGATAAAATGTGCAGCAGCGGGTCTGAAGGAAGCAGATCCATCTGTAACTCCTGCAGAGCTGCCATTGTTAGCCAGCAACACTTCTTCTTCTTCTGTTGGTTTAATGTCAGCTGGAGACCAAGTTATAAACACGTTACTTCCCCCTGCTGGCCTGCAGAGGAACAGCAGATAAAAACACTGACTCGATGGAGGTACTTTAGATATTACAGTAAAAGTATTGCAGTATTATAGTGATGTAGTATGCAGTATTACAGTAAAAGTACTGCAGTATTATAGTGATGTAGTATGCAGTATTACAGTAAAAGTACTGCAGTATTATAGTGATGTAGTATGCAGTATTACAGTAAAAGTAGACCTTGCTAATATGGGGTTTAAAACTTGACACCTAGACTATTCTCGTGGTTTGGTTTGATAAGCCGATGAACAATATTTAAATGGTAATAAACTTTATTTAAACATAACTTTTCAAAGCAAAAATTATACAGTGCATTTATCAGATAATTACAAAATAAAACAAAAACATAAGATAGAAACAGTGACATCATGACACATTTACTTCATTGTTTTAAGACTAATATTCAGTCTGATGATGACACTACAAATGTAAACACATACATTATTAAACTGTTATGATAGTGGTATTTACTGCCATCCAGTGGTCACAGTGAGGAACTACAACTAAAAACATGATCAGACAATATCAGAAGGATCTCTATGATTTCAGTTAGAAAAACTGACATAATTACTGATGAGTAAATAGAAAAAGCAGCTCCTTCATCATTTCAAGTGTAATTGAGAGTACATAGCAGCAGTAGCATGTCACAGGAAACAAATACTATTACTGGTTATTCACAATCATTTTATATTCTGAGTATTACTGCAAAATGACAACAACGACTTGGTTGATTTTTCAAACAAACTGTCCATCACTTGGAAACCATGTTTAGTTTACACATTTATAACCAATGAGAGATCCAGATGTTACCAAATAACATCATCAGTGTGTGATCCTGTACAGACTGAACTATCTGGGTGGTTTTCGTTGGTTTTTGTTGTGAAATCTCTGAGTTTGTTCACACTGAGATGAGGGAAACTCAGGTCAACCAACTGTGTGAACCCAACCTGCTTATTGGCAAGTTTTCTTCAACAAACCCTGAGTTTATCTCCCTCTGACAGAACCAGACAGGCTGTTTCATTTTCTCATTCATTCAGGAGTTTCTCATCTCAGGATTCATCAACTCAGAGTTCAGGATCAGGCTCAGAGTTTGTTCTGCTTTCTGGAATACCAGGCAGGTCAGCAGTGAAAATGTTTCTCTAAGTAGTAGCAGACTCTCCCTCTGAGCACAGAGACACTGAGGAAGATGTCCAGAGCTTACTGACACCCTGAAGTAAAGTGTACCTCAACCTGGACTTGTACCCAAACCAGGGCCCAAACCCAGCATACAGAGGCTCAGTGAATGTGGTGTTGAAGGTGTGGAGGTGGATCAGTGTGTCAGAGGAGACTCTGTAGAAGGACAGAGTGCCAGCAGGCCAGTCCACATACACTGCTACTCTGTTAGAGACAGAGGAGGAGGAGGAGGAAGAGGAGGAAGAGGGGGAGGAGATAACAGTTTCCCTGTTATTGTGCCAAACAGAGTAACCATTATCACAGCAGTACAGACTCCAGGACTGATCATTCAATCCAAACCTGCATTCATTACTTTCTCCCGTCCTCCTGATTCCTCTGTAACTCACTGATATGTCAACATCTCCCCTCCACTCAACCTCCCAGTAACAGCGACCAGTAAGTTCATCTCTACACAGCAGCTGAGGCCAGTAATCAAATCTGTCTGGATGATCAGGATATGACTGATCCATTAACACCTCTGTTACCTTCCTGTTGTTATCAGACAGTTTGAGGTTGTTGCTCACTGTGTTTGGATCCAGTTTGAGTTCACAGAAATCTGATGAAGAGAACGAGACACAATACAGCTGCAGTTATTGATCTATCATCTGATCTTCATCTTCAGTAGGATGTGAATGAGTGATGTCACAGTTTGAAGTTTGCTTTGTTTTCATGAATGAAATGAAAAACACACTTACACTTCCTCAGACCTGGTGTCAACCATCGGACTCCAGCAGGCTGCAGGCTGAAAGGAGGAGGGGGGTCAGAGCAGCACGTTCTCTTTCAGCATGCTAACATGGACGTTACATGGCTCTAGTCTACTGTTTTATTATTCTCTTCTAATGTGGGGTTGGGCTTTCATACACTTTGATCCAATCTGAATCCACTATCCCAATCCTTCCGAAACCCTGATTGAAACTAATCAGTCTTAACTTTAAACATTTACAGGAAACTTCAGTTAAAAAGAAGAAAAAGTCAAAGATTCAGTTGAGATCTGTGATCAGCTCTGACAGAGAAAATGTTTCCAGCTCTTCCTCCTCTATCACACATTGTCTGTCCATACCTGAGAGTGTCCAGACTCCAGTGTGGATCCTCCAGTCCAGCAGAGAGGATCTTCTCTCCTGAGTCTCCTGGATGATTGTAGCTCAGATCCAGCTCTCTCAGATGGGAGGGGTTGGAGCTCAGAGCTGAGGCCAGAGAAGCACAGCCTTCCTCTGTGATCAGACATCCTGACAGACTGCAAACGCACAAAACAACACGTCAGACAGACTGTTTGTGCAGACAAATGCTAAAATAAATGTATAATATCTCAAATAATGAGTACTATGTTTTCATTTGGCCCAACTTTATGAATTAATGGTTAAATTTAAGACAAATTTCATATGTCCTCTCAGATATTCCAGATTTAAACAAGAGATAAAGTTAGGGCAACTAATGCCAAATGTTAATAACAACTGGTTTGAAAATCATAAAGGCAGAAACATTCTTGCACAGATATTATATTTATCAATTAACATAAATCAGGATTTAATTAATTATTGGTTGACCAGGTCAATAAATTCTGACCTGAGAGTTTTCAGTGTACAGTGTGGACTCTTTAGTCCAGCAGAAAGCTGCTTCACTCCTGAATCCTGCAGGTTGTTGTTAGTCAGGTCCAGATCTCTCAGACTAGAGGACTGGGAGCTGAGAACTGAGGACAGAGCTGCACAGCTTCTCTCTGAGAGGTTACAGTCAGTCAGCCTGTGGAGATGATGAGAAAAAAAGGACGAGTCCTTTATTTTCATACATTGTTGAGTAAAGATAGCAAAGTAATTAAATAATTATTAATCTAATTATCTGTCTACTTACAGAGCTTTGTTGGAGGCTTTGACCACTGGCAGCAGCCCCAGAAGAGCCTCATCTGAAGCAGAGTATTTCTTCAGGTCAAACACGTCCAGATCTTTTCCTGATGACAGTAAGATGAAGACCAGAGCTGACCACTGAGCAGGAGACAGTTTAACTGTGGAGAGACTTCCTGATCTCAGGGACTGTTGGATCTCCTCCACTAGAGAACGATCATTCAGTTCATTCAGACAGTGGAACAGATTGATGCTTCTCTCTGCAGACAGATTCTCACTGATCTTCTTCTTGATGTACTCGACTGTTTCCTGATTGGTCAGTAAGCTACTTCCTGTCTGTGTCAGCAGACCTTGTAGGAGAGTCTGATTGGTCTGCAGTGAAAGACCCAGGAGGAAGCGGAGGAACAAGTCCAGGTGTCCATTTGGACTCTTTAAGGCCTCGTCCACAGCACTCTGGTAGAGATGTGTCTCTGCAGTTTCCTGTTTAGTTTCAGACTTCTGGGATGTTGTTTGTTCTTCTGCCAGCAGATTGACTCCAGACTTGACGAATGTCAGATGGACATGAAGAGCAGCCAGAAACTCCTGAACACTCAGATGGACGAAAATGAACACCTTGTCCTGGTACAGCCCTCTCTCCTCTCTAAAGACCTGTGTGAACACTCCTGAGCACACTGAGGCTTCTCTGATATCGATGCCACACTCTGTCAGGTCTGATTCATAGAAGATCAGGTTGCCTTTCTGCAGCTGCTCAAAAGCCAGTTTTCCCAGAGTCTCAATCATCTTCTTGCTCTCTGGACTCCAGTGTGGATCTGTCTCAGCTCCTCCATCATACTTGATGTTCTTCAGTTTGGACTGAACCACCAGGAAATGGATGTACATCTCAGTCAGGGTCTTGGGCAGCTCTCCTCTCTCTCTGCTTTTCAACACATCCTCCAGAACTGTAGCAGTGATCCAGCAGAAGACTGGGATGCGGCACATGATGTGGAGGCTTCGTGATGTCTTGATGTGGGAGATGATGGTGCTGGACTGCTTCTTATTTCTGAATCTCTTCCTGAAGTACTCCTCCTTCTGTGGGTCAGTGAACCCTCTGACCTCTGTCACCATGCCGACACATTCAGGAGGGATCTGATTGGCCGCTGCAGGTCGTGTGGTTATCCAGAGGCGAGCAGAGGGAAGCAGTTTCCCCCTGATGAGGTTTGTCAGCAGCACATCCACTGAGGTAGACTCTGTAACATCAGTCAGGATCTCATTGTTGTGGAAGTCCAGAGGAAGTCGACACTCATCCAGACCGTCAAAGATGAACACAACCTGGAACTCTTCAAACCTGCAGATTCCTGCTTCTTTGGTTTCAGTAAAGAAGTGATGAACAAGTTCCACCAAGCTGTACTTTTTCTCTTTCACCACATTCAGCTCTCTGAAAGTGAATGGAAATGTGAAGTGTATGTCCTGGTTGGCTTTGTCTTCAGCCCAGTCCAGAGTAAACTTCTGTGTCAAGACTGTTTTCCCAATGCCAGCCACTCCCTTTGTCATCACTGTTCTGATTGGTTCATCTCTTCCAGGTGAGGCTTTGAAGATGTCTTCATGTCTGATAGTTGTTTCTGGTCTGTCTGGTTTCCTGGATGCTGTTTCAATCTGTCTGACTTCATGTTCATCATTGACCTCTGCAGTCCCTCCCTCTGTGATGTAGAGCGGTGTGTAGATCTGATTCAGAAGGGTTGGGTTTCCTGCTTTAGCGATCCCCTCAAACAGACACTCGAACTTCTTCTGCAGGTTAGACTTGAGTCTAAAATGACAACCTGCAGGAGTTCCTGAATGAACAGACAAAAAATGGGATCAATAACTGATTGATTTAAAATATATGACAGTTCAGTTTCCCCTACAGAATGCTTCTTCTCTTGGAACATCAGTAAATGTCTCATTTATCCATCATGTTAAATCTTTATAGAAATCCTCTTACTGTTGTGCAGACAGTCAGCCAGCTCCTCCTGCTTCATTCTCCTCAGGAAGTGCAGTGTGATCTTCAGAAATGCCTCTCTGCTCTTCCTCCTCTGCTCCTCCTCCTCACCATCCAACACCTCCTCCTCCTCCCTCTGACTCTCTAAGCATTCTGGGTAATCTGGACTCAGAACCTTCTGCATCTTCTTCAACTCGTTCTTCACAAAAGTGACAATGTTCTCCTCCAGCAGCTGGAACAGAATAATATATGAATGACACAATCAAACTAACATCATGAAGCAAACATCAGATCCATGTTGGACACACTGACAATCCACTGGTCTACAAAGTGCAGCATGGAGATGATTGTGAACACAATAGATGTAAAAGTAGTTGTTGTACATGTACAGACCATAAATATGGAGTCCAGGTGTGTTTGATGCTGCTGGGCAGACTGACCACTGGGAACCTCTGAGCTCTCCTGGTCCACTCTGTGGAGGAATCATGAAGAATGAGCTCACATTATGTCTGTCCACACAGAGACTAACACAAGCTAAAGGTCCATCAAGTGATATTTGGATGTGAACAGAGAATCAGATGACTCCCTGTAGTGGTAAAGCTTTACTAGTCCTGCTGATCCCACTGAGAATCAACAGCTCAGTCAGTTTGTAGCTTTCAGCTCAGAGTCACTTTGGTTTAGTCCCAATAGCTCTCAACAACCCAACTCAGCTAGAGACAGTGTGTGGTTGTATCAGACTTGTTTTATTGGCTAGTTCTCTGTGTTAATGGTTGGATGTGAGTGTGAACATTGATCAGAGGATTTTGTCTGAGTCAGTAAAGGTTTGAAAACAGGAGATTTCATAAGAATGTGATCATGAAGCATCATTTTATTTTCATTATCAGTTTGAAATCCTCACCCTTGATCATCAGAGTGGCGTCCATCTTTGAAGTTATAAGGATGATCCATAGACAAATCGCTCTTCATAGACACACAGCTGGGTTCAGGTTGGTCCAGCTTCCTCCTGATAGAAACACAAGATAAATTCTGCTCAGCACCCAGAACACACTGACACTAAATCTGTCAGTGATTTAATACACCTACTGTACACAGCACAGTAGTATCCAGGTAGTTTCATATGAATTCACTGTTAACCTTAAACATGATTAACTGTATGAGTAGAGCTGTATTCAGTGCAGTGTGCAGAACCTGGAGGGTTGAAGCTGAACTCAGCCGAGGACACAGAGACATGAACTCCTTAAATCTCATCTGGTGATAAATGAGTGTTGGGTTCTTATTGTCTAAGGCTTCTCCATCTACTGTCTCAGATTAAACCTCATTTGGACGTTGCTTTGGCCAAAAGCATTTACCAAATGAATAAATGTACCAGTAAATAAAATGTTGTTTGAGCTTTACTCTCCCCCCATTATTGAAGTGCCCTGGAGCAAGGCAGCTAGAGACAGTGTGTGGTTGTATCTGACAGTTTCAGGGGCAGTAAACTCAAATAAGCACTGAGCACTTTTATTGTGCAATACACTCACACAGTAATAATCATTGTTATTCATCTCACACTGCTATTTATTCATGTGCAATAACATGTGAATAATACTTAATATTGTGCAGTATCATATTTCATACTGCTATTTATTATTCTTGTGAACTGTATTAGTATTTATATTCAGTCATAGTTCTACACTCTCGTGCAATATGACTAAATAGTTAAGAGCAATATTCCATAATATATAATTTACATTCACTTCATCCATGTTATTTATAATGCAATATCTCTGCACTCAGCTCCATATATTAGTGTTTATTTATATTTTTATATTATAATTAACATGTGTTTTGATGTTTTTCTGTATTTTCTATGCATCGTTGGCACATAGTGAAAGCTTCAAACTGCAGCTCTGGTTCTGATGCTGAGGACAAGCAGTCCTCTACACCCACTGACAACAACATGAGAAGAAAAGCCAAGAAAAGTAAATTCAGTTCACTGCTGGAAGTGAAACATCAGAAGACTTCCTGAGGTCAGTGTTCCAAAATGTTTCTTTGGAGAGCTTCAATAACAAGGATTATATCTGAGTTCTGTGCCATAAAATAACCCTAAAAACACTGAAATTATGTAATTACCAACATTATCAGAATTAACAATAAATTATCAAAATATCACATGATTTAACTGACAACTGTTTACCCTGAATTAGACTTTAGTTCATATTGTCCGTATTTTAACTGTGAGGAACTTACATTTGATCAGATGAGTGTCTTTGATTGAAGGTAAGAACACCATCCATTGACCGGTCGCTCTTGAAGGACACACAGCTGGGTTCAGGTTCAGGAGAATCTGCTCTCTGATGGATCCTGGTAGAAAAACATCACTCATCATTTAATAAAGATCAAATATTTAGCAGAATTTTTCTTGTCAACATGTCAAACTTGAACAGATTAAATAGAAAAAACAAGACATGCAAACCACACTTGTACACTCATGTTTCACACTCTTTTTGTTTATATTCTTTTATCTATTACTATTGTTTTTACTATTTATATATTTCTTTTTTCCTGACTGCATTATTGAAGAGCTGAAAGCTACTATTTTTACTCTTTTATACTTTTGTAATGAGATGTAACAATAAAGAACTTAAAATGACTGAAATGATGTAATTACCAACATTACCAGAAATATCATCACATGATCAAATATCAAATAATTCAACTGATAAATGTTTATCCTGATTCAGATTTGAGCTTATATTGTGCCAATTTTAATACTGATAACGACTTACTTTTGATCAGAGGAATGCTGTTGTTTAAAGTCAATAAGATCCTCCATTGACCGGTCGCTCTTGAGTGACATACAGCTGGGTTCAGGTTCAGCTTCAGCTTCAGGTTCAGCAAAGTTTGGCCTTTCCAGCTCTGGGCTTCCTCTACACAACACACACAGAGCTTTGAGTGTGAATAATGATTGTGGAGAACAGTGATGGACAGTTAGAGATCCTCATCTCACCTCTGAGCTTTGGTCTGGCTGTCATGTTCCCCACACAGAGAGCTTTTAGAGGGAGGGACTCCCTCCTCTCTGTCCTCACTCTGATCCATGCTGCTGAAGTCACATCCACATCAGTCACACAATGTGGATGGATTTACTTGATCAAGGAGAAGTGAATGAATGATCAGTACATGATGAAGTTTCTGTCCTCCAGGACTTTAAACCACACAGATATTAACACATAATGAGCCATGCCTTAATATGGGCAGATCCAACACATCTACAATATACAGAATATATTCTACTGGTCTAAAGACAAAACATGACTTAGATGGCACTCTGGACCTTTGTCCTACATCCAACACTTTATCAAACCTCGGACTCCAGTTACCTTTAACAAACAAACACATATCTGACCTTGGCTGCTATAGCAACATATTTCAGAAAGCCTCCTGTTTGCCCAAAATGAGCAGACTCACTGCCGACTACTACTTCCCAGAGAGACAGTGTGTAAACCAAGAGTTGGTGTAGCCTTGCGATGACCTCAAAGCCTCGTCTGATCCAGTGCATAATAATGATGGAAAATTCCCTAACACAATAGTTTCTCTTCAAAGCTGCAGTTACATTCATATTCAGGTTGGTGCACATTAAATCTGACAGTTAAGTTATTTATTGCAGTAAATTCCCTCTTGGTGTTTCCCTGTTGAGCTGTGGTGGAAGTACAGCAACAAAAAGAGACTAAAAACATGTAACGGTGAAACGGGGGCGCGACCATGATCCCCCCCCCCCCCCCCCCCCCCCCCCCCCGATCCCCCAGTTATTATAATAAAATAAAGACGTTCACCTGTCCTTCAAGTCTTTTTTAAACAGATGAAAAACAACAACTGGTAATGAACATGAGGGAATTGCCTTTCCTGTGCCGTGAAGACCTGACCATGAACTCAACAGCGGAAATGTTACAGCGTTATTTACACAGCAACAATCAAACAGCTGATTTCTGTTTCTAGAAGAGCTAAACTAACAGCAGTTACTGCAACAACACGAACCAAGAGTCATTCAAGTGTAAAAACACAGAAACTGTCTGTTACATTACCTTCAGACGGAGAAAACTATCCGCAGCACGTGATCCGAAGAAGTGAAAGTTAAAGTTTGACCAGGAGGCAGGAGGAAAGAGGAAGGCGGTGCATAAAATAACACAACTTATGTTATAAAATAATATAAATACATAAAGCGTCGTGAAGAAAAAAAGAGAAGAAAACAAAGAAGAACGTGTTAAAATTGATATATTCCCTCTGAGATGTTGAAATGATTTTAAATAACAACATGCCAACATTAACAAAACAGTGTTTCATCCGGTCAAATGTCGCCCTCCGGTGGACATGAGCCGCAACTACATGCAGAGCTGCAGGGTGCGTTTGGTAGAGTGGGCCGGTTGGTGGGAGGGGCGGAGCTTAGATCACTGCTGGGTGCGTTTGGTGCCGTTCATAATGTCATATGAAGTACTAATACTGCATTCATGCGACCATATGAAGTACTAATACTGCATTCATACCACCAAAACAAAATAAACATATATAAATATGTTACAATCTAATAAAATCATAAAATACCAAACTTCCAACAGTTTATAAATCTCTCTGCAGCTCTGCTTGTAGTTGCGGCTAATGTCCACCGGATGGCGACATTTGACCATAAACAGTTTATTTTTATTTTAATCTCAGAAAATATATAATATATGATACATATACACACATATATCATGAATATTTTTAAATATTGTAGAAAATAAAATTAACAACCATTATTTTATTTTATTAATATTTTAAAAATGACTTTTACTTCATGAAAACTTTAATTAAAACTAATCAAATTTACTGATATTTAATTTTAAAAACATTTTGTTCTAAAAAAATAAAAAGAGAGAAAATTATCTATTCATGTGTAAATGTTTAATTACACTCCACACTTTTTATGTGTCTTATTTTTCTAGATAAAATATCTTTTTAGATATTTTCTCATTTTAAATATAAAAATCAGCTGTTTCTGGTCAAATGTCGCCCTCCGGTGGACACGAGCCGCAACTACAAGCAGAGCTGCAGGGTGCGTTTGGTAGAGTGGGCCGGTTGGTGGGAGGGGCGGAGCTTGGACTGCTGGGTGCGTTTAGTTGCGTTCATACTCTCAAATGGAGTACTAATACTGCGTTCATACTACCATATGAAGTACTAATACTGCATTCATACTACCATATGAAATACTAGTACTGCATTCATACTACCATATGAAGTACTAATACTGCATTCATACAGCCATATGAAGTACTAATACTGCATTCATACTACCAAAATAAAATAAACATATATATTAAACATACCATCTGCAGTTTTTATCAGTGAAGCTTTGGATCTCAGGAACTAACTCCTAACCTTCGCCTGCAGACAGAACACAGCAGTAAGCAGAGCAGCAAAGCAGAAGAGCCGTCACAGTGTGGAGGAGGGATAACACGTTAATGCACTCAGGACACATGATGATCAGATGCCAGCAGCTATATATGTAATCTGTAGAGCATGACACATTCATAAGAAGTAAGGTAAGGTGAAAGGTCACCTGGCTCCACCTGACAACTAAAGCAACCTCCGTAAAAGCTGCAAGTACGAGCAGTAACTAGAAGAATTCAGCTGCAAAACAAGTGAATGACATTATGAGGTTCCATTATCCAGTTAATGCACATGTTAATTTACACCTGCTATCAACATGTGATCAGTATCTGGATTACTGATCACATGTTGATAGCAGGTGTAAAGTTGTAAATTTGTATGAAGGTTGTAGACATGAGAAACTGACCCTGCACTAATGTTCAGGTTATTATTATAGTGCCATCTCTGAATGGGAAAATAAAGACAGATCAAATTCAATTTTTTTATTCTTTATTATCTTTTTTAATAATTTGACATAACAGGTGATTCTGCAGTTACATTTATTTCTGCATCAGAAACATCAGCATCCAGTAGACACACATGAAAACATCTTTCCCAATTGACTATGTGATTTAAAAAAACACATCTAAATTAAGTAATGAACTCGAACATCGCCCCACCAACAAAACACACAATATAAAAAATTAATAAGAGGAGAAAGAACAAAGTGCCTCTATCGGGCAGCAGATACTTATTGTTATTATTTGTGTTATAGTTAGTTGGCAAAACTCCAACTTCCAACATTTTCAAGAAACTTCATCACAATTTGATGTTTTCTCTTTGTGTTCTTTGGGTGTTGGACTTTAAAATTCACTGAGACTTATAAAGACTAAAGCCACGACCTCCGAACAGACTGAGCTATCATGTCTGAGAAAATCTGCTACTTTTTGATTTTTAAAAAGGTGTATTATATAACATTCAGTCCCACTAGATCACTTTACTCAGTAAAGTTGGGGAAAGAAAGCAGACAGTTCAGATCCAACTGTCGAACTAGGCAGTGCTGATCTAATTTGGATCAATATTCTGTTTCTGCATTTCATATTTCTCATCTCAAATGTTTTCACAAACACATTTTAGTGCATTGTTTTAGAGTATGAAAAAGTTTGTGACCTGGCTGCCATTCTGAAAATGAACCCAGGAAGGACCTTACCTTCTAAATAGTTGTTTGCTGACAACATATTGGGGCTGAATGTCATACATTGCACCGTTAAATGTGGATATATGTGACTAACAAACTAACTGTCAGTAGTTAGTTTGTGGAAACCATGTTGGCTTTAGAAACTGTATTTACAACCAGTGAGAGATCAGGTTGGTACTAAATAACATCAGAAAGTTTCTGACAGGAGGAGACTCTCCTTCCTACAGACCACACAGAGACACTGAGGCACCAGTGCGGAACCAGAGCCTAAACCCAGCACACAGAGGCTGAGTGAATGTGGTGTTGAAGGTGTGGAGGTGGATCAGTGTGTCAGAGGAGACTCTGTAGAAGGACAGAGTGCCAGCAGGACAGTCCACATACACTGCTACTCTGTTAGAGTCAGAGGAGGAGGAGGAAGAGGAAGAGGAGGGGATGGATGTTCTTTTGTTATTGTGAATGACAGAGCAACCATAGAAATCAGAGCACTCCAGACTCCAGGACTGATCATTCCACCCAAGACGGCAGTCATTACTTTTTCCTTTCCTGTTGATTCCTCTGTAACTCACTGCTATATGAACTCCAACTGTCCACTCGACCTCCCAGTAATAGCGACCAGTCAGATCATTTCTACACAGCAGCTGAGCACAGTCATCAAATCTGTCTGGATGATCAGGATATGACTGATGCTCTTCCACATATGTCATCTTCCTGTTGTCATCAGACAGTTTGAGGTTGTTGTTTGCTGTGTTTGGATCCAGTTTGAGTTCACAGAAATCTGATGGAGAGAACGAGACACAATACAGCTGCAGTTATTGATCTATCATCTGATCTTCATCCTCAGTAGGATGTGAATGAGTGATGTCACAGTTTGATGAATGAAATAAAAAAAACACTTACACTTCCTCAGACCTGGTGTCAACCATCGGACTCCAGCAGGCTGCAGTCTGAAAGGAGGAGGAGGGTCAGAGCAGCATGTTCTCTTTCAGCATGCTAACATGGACATTACATGGGCTTTCATACACTTTGATCCAATCTGAATCCACTATCCCAATCCTTCTGAAACCCTGATTGAATCTAAACAGGATTAACTTTAAACATTTACAGGAAACTTCAGTTAAAAAGAAGAAAAAGTCAAAGATTCAGTTGAGATCTGTGATCAGCTCTGACAGAGAAAATGTTTCCAGCTCTTCCTCCTCTATCACACATTGTCTGTCCATACCTGAGAGTGTCCAGACTCCAGTGTGGATCCTCCAGTCCAGCAGAGAGGATCTTTTCTCCTGAGTCTCCTGGATGATTGTAGCTCAGGTCCAGCTCTCTCAGATGGGAGGGGTTGGACCGCAGAGCTGAGGCCAGAGAAGCACAACCTTCCTCTGTGATCAGACATCCTGACAGCCTGCAAACACACAAAACAACATGTCACAGACTGTTTGTGCAGTCAAATACTAAAATAAATTTATAATGTCTCAAATAATTAGCTGTATGTTTTCATTTGGCCCAGCTCTATGAATTAATGGTTAAATTCAAGACAAATTGTATATGTCCTCTCAGATATTCCAGATTTAAACAAGAGATAAAGTTAGGGCAACTAACTGGTTTGAAAATCATAAAAGCACAAAAATATTTGCACACATTTTATATTTATCAATTAACATAAATCAGGATTTAAATTATTATTGGTTGACCAAGTCGATAAATCCTGACCTGAGAGTTTTCAGTGTGCAGTGTGAACTCTTTAGTCCAGCAGAAAGCTGCTTCACTCCTGAATCCTGCAGGTTGTTGTTACTCAGGTCCAGATCTCTCAGACTAGAGGACTGGGAGCTGAGTACTGAGGACAGAGCTGCACAGCTTCTTTCTGAGAGGTTACAGTCAGTCAGCCTGTGGAGACGATGAGAAAAAAGTATGAGTTCTTTATTTTTATACATTGTTGAGTAAAGATAGAAAAGTAATTCAATAATGACAATTATCTGTATACTTACAGAGCTTTGTTGGAGGCTTTGACCACTGGCAGCAGCCCCAGAAGAGCCTCCTCTGAAGCAGAGTATTTCTTCAGGTCAAACACATCCAGATCTTTTTCTGATGACAGTAAGATGAAGACCAGAGCTGACCACTGAGCAGGAGACAGTTTATCTGTGGAGAGACTTCCTGATCTCAGGTACTGTTGGATCTCCTCCACTAGAGAACGATCATTCAGTTCATTCAGACAGTGGAACAGATTGATGCTTCTCTCTGCAGACAGATTCTCATTGATCTTCTTCTTGATGTACTTGACTGTTTCCTGATTGGTCTGTGAGCTACTTCCTGTCTGAGTCATCAGACCTCGTAGGAGAGTCTGATTGGTCTGCAGTGAAAGACCCAGGAGGAAGCGGAGGAACAAGTCCAGGTGTCCATTTGGACTCTTTAAGGCCTCGTCCACAGCACTCTGGTAGAAACGTGTCTCTACAGATTCTTGTTTAGTTTCAGATTTCTGGGATGATGTGTGTTCTTTTGTCAGCAGATTGACTCCAGACTTGATGAATGTCAGATGGACATGAAGAGCAGCCAGAAACTCCTGAACACTCAGATGGACGAAGCAGAACACCTTGTCCTGGTACAGACCTCTCTCCTCTTTAAAGACCTGTGTGACCACTCCTGAGTACACTGAGGCTGCTCTGATATCAATGCCACACTCTGTCAGGTCTGATTCATAGAAGATCAGGTTGCCTTTCTGCAGCTGCTCAAAAGCCAGTTTTCCCAGAGACTCAATCATCTTCCTGCTCTCTGGACTCCAGTGTGGATCTGTCTCAGCTCCTCCATCATACTTGATGCTCTTCAGTTTGGTCTGAACCACCAGGAAGTGGATGTACATCTCAGTCAGGGTCTTGGGCAGCTCTTCTCCCTCTCTGCTTTTCAACACATCCTCCAGAACTGTAGCAGTGATCCAGCAGAAGACTGGGATGTGGCACATGATGTGGAGGCTTCGTGATGTTTTGATGTGGGAGATGATGGTGTTGGCCTGCTCCTCATCTCTGAATCTCTTCCTGAAGTACTCCTCCTTCTGTGGGTCAGTGAAGCCTCTGACCTCTGTCACCATGCTGACACACTCAGGAGGGATCTGATTGGCTGCTGCAGGTCGTGTGGTTATCCAGAGGCAAGCAGAGGGAAGCAGTTTCCCCCTGATGAGGTTTGTCAGCAGCACATCCACTGAGGTGGACTCTGTAACATCAGTCAGGATCTCATTGTTGTGGAAGTCCAGAGGAAGTCGACACTCATCCAGACCGTCAAAGATGAACACAACCTGGAACTCTTCAAACCTGCAGATTCCTGCTTCTTTGGTTTCAGTAAAGAAGTGATGAACAAGTTCCACCAAGCTGTACTTTTTCTCTTTCACCACATTCAGCTCTCTGAAAGTGAATGGAAATGTGAAGTGTATGTCCTGGTTGGCTTTGTCTTCAGCCCAGTCCAGAGTGAACTTCTGTGTTAAGACTGTTTTCCCAATGCCAGCCACTCCCTTTGTCATCACTGTTCTGATTGGTTCATCTCTTCCAGGTGAGGCTTTAAAGATGTCTTCTTGTCTGATTGTTGTTTCTGGTCTGGCTGGTTTCCTGGATGATGTTTCAATCTGTCTGACCTCATGTTCATCATTGACCTCTGCAGTCCCTCCCTCTGTGATGTAGAGCGGTGTGCAGATCTGATTCAGAAGGGTTGGGTTTCCTGCTTTAGCGATCCCCTCAAACAGACACTGGAACTTTTTCTTCAGACTAGATTTGAGGTTATGCTGGCACATGGCAGGAGATTCTGGAAGAACAAAAGAACCATTACAAAAACTTTGTTGAGTGTGCTGGAAATGAAAAACAACCCTTTCATTTCTCAAAGAATAAACAAGTAATTCCAGTGCACTGATGCAAATATTTCATTCCTCAAGTTCTTAAGCACTATAGCTCGGTTTTGAGAGCACACACTTCGTACTGTTCATAATACATATTACACATTCTTTTACGTGTTAAAGATGCCATCTTTGGGAAATGTCTTGTTGATTGAATGGGGCCAAGTAGCATAGTTGTTCAATGGCTGAAAAGTTGAAACATGTGTGGTACCTTCTGCACACTTTATGCATTGGTGGTCAACTCTGAGGTCACCAAGAATTTGAAGATATATCACAAGTATAATGACTAAAGCATAAAGCTTTCAGCCTCTTTGCTAATGGGGTGGGACACTCTTAAGATGTTTTGAGGTTGTGGCTTGAATCTTCAGGGTAACTAAGACTATTTTGAAGTCCAACACTGACAGTGAAAACCTTAGGGAAACATCCCAAGTTCCATCCCTGGATACAGATGGGTATTCCTCTTATATAATTCTCTAATTTAAAGAAAACTCATAAATCCAATCCACTGGTGCCTGGGAATAAGTCAGTTTTAATTAAGTATAAAAGCATATCATCAACCAAAGCTTTAGGAATGGCAAACATGGGCTTTATTTTTAATTCCTAAGTGAAACTCAAGACAGGTGAAGAGGTCTTCACAGTAGTCAGAAGGTATTCTGATAAAGACTTCAGGTCAAAGGTAGTTTCCAGTGTTTTTCTATTAGCTTACTTGATGTACAATTTTACCAAGATGTATAATGAACTCAATTCAATTTGAGTCTCTATTGTTTCACCAGAATTGATAGAAATCCTCTTACTGCTCAGCAGACAGTCAGCCAGCTCCTCCTGCTTCATTCTCCTCAGGAAGTGCAGTGTGATCTTCAGAAATGCCTCTCTGCTTCTCCTCCTCTGCTCTTCCTCCTCACCGTCCAACACTTCCTCAAACTCACTCTGACTTTCTAAGCATTCTGGGTAATCTGGACTCAGAAACTTCTGCATCTTCTTCAGCTCGTTCTTCACAAAAGTGACGATGTTCTCCTCCAGCAGCTGGAACAGAATAATATATGAATGACACAATCAAACTAACATCATGAAGCAAACATCAGATCCATGTTGGACACACTGACAATCCACTGGTCTACAAAGTGCAGCATGGAGATGATTGTGAACACAATAGATGTAAAAGTAGTTGTTGTACATGTACAGACCATAAATATAGAGTCCAGGTGTTTTTGATGCTGCTGGGCAGACTGACCACTGGGAACCTCTGAGCTCTCCTGGTCCACTCTGTGGAGGAATCATGAAGAATGAGCTCACATTATGTCTGTCCACACAGAGACTAATACAAGCTAAAGGTCCATCAAGTGATATTTGGATGTGAACAGAGAATCAGATGACTCCCTGTAGTGGTAAAGCGTTACTAGTCCTGCTGATCCCACTGAGAATCAACAGCTCAGTCTGTTTGTTCTGTGTCTTAATCATATCAGACATATCAATAAATGATCCAAATCTCAATCAATTCAACTATTCATCCTGATTTACATTTTAACTCATATCATCTTGATTTTACCACTGAAAACAACTTACTTTAGATCAGATAATTGACTTTGTTTAAAAGTAATAATATCCTCCATTGACCGGTCGCTCTTGAGTGACACACAGCTGGGTTCAGATTCAGGTCCAGGTTCAGGTTCAGGTTCAGGTCCAGCAGAGTCTGGTCTGTGCTGCCTCCTTGTTGTTCTACACAACACACACAGAGCTTTGAGTGTGAATAATGATGGTGGAGAACAGTGATGGACAGTTAGAGATCCTCATCTCACCTCTGAGCTTTGGTCTGGCTGTCATGTTCCCCACACAGAGAGCTTTTAGAGGGAGGGACTCCCTCCTCTCTGTCCTCACTCTGATCCATGCTGCTGAAGTCACATCCACATCAGTCACACACACTTTCTACCTTCATCTGGAGAGGAAACACAGATCATCCTTTACATCATTTCTCCTGTCACATCCTAAATATCAGCTGCTCCTCCTGTGATTGGCTGTTATTTCCTGTTATATATCAGTGTGAATGCAGCCAGACAACAGTGTGAGGCAGAGAAAGCTGCCATCAGCTGCTGTACTTCTACTATCAGTCCACTAGATGGCGCCATGGAGCTGCAGTGAAGTGAAGAGAAGCACACATGATGCATGGAGGAGGATTTACATTCACTGACTCACACTGACTGAATCTGAGAGGAGGCGTCACTTTCATTCATATCTAGTGAATTAAACACCAATAAACATGTAAATTGTTTTAGTTATCTATGAGTTCTCTTTATGTTGTTGTCACATTAGTAGTGAACATACAAACACACATCTATTCAATGATAATCAGAGCTCATTTACTTCGATAGGACTTCTTTTACAGTAAATACAAACTTGTTAAACAGCAGCAGATGTTAGATCTTAACTATGTGAGACATTTAACAATGCAGATAAAATATCATTTGGTGTAAAGTCAAACTGTTTTATAGCCTTTTTTAATTTAGCAATTTATTTTTTTTCCAAATTGTACATAAAGCTGACAGTGTTGTAATGTGGGGATGATTTATGTGAACTTCTGAGAAAAACTCTGATTACAAAAATATATGAACCAATAAACACACACATCATCACTTCCTGTCTAACTGCATACACCAGTAATAACTAATTTTAAACCAAGAACACAATTAGACTGAATGAAACAAAGCAAACTTACAGTTAACAGTCCAAACTGATCGACGGCTGTCACAAAGTGTTGTTTTTTTCTTCAAAGGTGAGCTGTTTCCTGATGAGTCAGAGCTCCACCTGTTACATTTACATTCATGAGATTTAACGCATTTAGCTGAGAGGTCATTGATCTCATTGTGTAATAAAATAAAAGGTGATAAAAATATAACTGATCCGTTAAACCATGTTTTCGTCTACAGACGCCTCAATAAACATGAATTATTATCCTTCACAAACAACCTGAGTATCAAGTTTCAGACTGAAGTCCAGTTTCTTTGCAAGGATCTGAGATCAGGTCCTGCTTTTATAGTTTTACATGAGTTGATGTTTAATTAAAATAGTCAGACTGAACAGTGAGGATCAAACAGTATCAACTGTAATGTGAAGTGTTGAGTGTAATACATTTACAGGAATGTCATATCTCTGCAGCTCTCTGCTGTCTGGACCAGGTCTGTTTAAAAAAGAGCTTTATTCATCTGAGAGGAAGCTTTACTAATTAATATTCAGTGAATTAAACACCAATAAACATGTAAATAGTTTTAGTTATCTATGAGTTCTCTTTATGTTGTTGTCACATTAGTAGTGAACATACAAACACACATCTATTCAATGATTATAATCAGAGCACATTTACTTTGATAGGACTTCTTTTACAGTAAATACAACCTTGTTAAACAGCAGCACATGTTAGATCTTAACTGCTGTGAGACATTTAACAATGCAGATAAAATGTCATTTGGTGTAAAGTCAAACTGTTTTATTGCCTTTTTTAATTTAGTAATTTATTTTTTCCAAATTGTACATAAAGCTGACAGTGTTGTAATGTGGGGATTACTTATGTGAATTTCTGAGAAAAACTCTGATTACAAAGATATATGAACCAATAAACACACACATCATCACTTCCTGTCTAACTGCATACACCAGTAATAACTAATTATAAACACAGTACACAAGTGGACTGAATGAAACAAAGCAAACTTACAGTTAACAGTCCAAACTGCTGAAGACAAAGACTCTCCACTCCACAGCTGTCACTAAGGGTTTTTATCACAGGTGAGCTGTTTCCTGATGGATCAGAGCTCCACCTGTAGAGGAGGCGGGACAGGAAGGAAGACTCACTACATGACCACAGTTGATGGATGGTTTTCTATATTTATTGTTGTATTGATGGTTTCTCAGTGTTTAGAATAAAGAATCATCATGACGTTCATGTGAAGAGAAGCTGAACGTTACATTTACATTCATGAGATTTAACACATTTAACTGAGAGGTCATTGATCTCATTGTGTTATAAAATAAAAGGTGATAAAAATATAACTGATCCATTAAAACATTTTTTCGTCCACAGATGCCTCAATAAACATGAATTATAATCCTTCATAAACAACCTGAGTATCAAGTTTCAGACTGAAGTCCAGTTTCTTTGCAAGGATCTGAGATCAGGTCCTGCTTTTATAGTTTTACATGAGTTGATGTTTAATTAAAGCAGTCAGACTGAACAGTGAGGATCAAACAGTATCAACTGTAATGTGAAGTATTGAGTGTAATACATTTACATGAATGTCATATCACTGCAGCTCTCTGCTGTCTGGACCAGGTCTGTTTAAAAAAGAGCTTTATTCATCTGAGAGGAAGCTTTACTAATTAATATTAAGTGAATTAAACACCAATAAACATGTAAATAGTTTTAATTATCTATGAGTTCTCTTTATGTTGTTGTCACATTAGTAGTGAACATACAAACACACATCTATTCAATGATAATCAGAGCACATTTACTTTGATAGGACTTCTTTTACAGTAAATACAACCTTGTTCAACAGCAGCAGATGTTAGATCTTAACTGCTGTGAGACATTTAACAGAGATGAAAAAAATGTAATTTGGTGTAAAGTCAAACTATTTTATCTTATATTTTATAATTTAGTAGTTTCTGTTTTATCTATTTGTACATGAAGCCAGTGTTGGTGATGGTACTTCATTTAACAACATGTAGATTTATCCTCCAACATGAGATTTCTTCAAACTTTGTGATGAAATAAAAACATCAGACAGCAAGAAACAAAGCCTGAAGTTACTAAAGAGGAAGTTAAAGTATGAAACAAAGCAAACTTACAGTTAACAGTCCAAACTGCTGAAGACAGAGACTCTCCACTCCACGGCTGTCACTAAGGGTCTTTATCACAGGTGAGCTGTTTCCTGATGAGTCAGAGCTCCACCTGTAGAGGAGGCGGGACAGGAAGGAAGACTCACTACATGACCACAGTTGATGGATGTTTTTCTATACTTATTGTTGTATTGATGGTTTCTCAGTGTTTAGAATAAAGAATCATCATGACGTTCATGCGAAGAGAAGCTGAACGTTACATTTACATTCATGAGATTCAACACATTTAACTGACAGCTATAAAACATCTTTATATTTGTAAAGTTATGTCTTTACATCAATAACTGCTCTTCATCCTCGGTTACAGAACACATCACAAATGGAAATAATCACAATTATAATCAATAATTTATCAGAGTTTTTTCTTCGAGTTTCTTCTCTCATGAAAAATAAAATAATCAGAAACATGAATGTAATGAACAGACGGCCATCTTTTACTGGTCTGAAGAGGAAGTTTACCAGCTGATATTTCTGTTTGAAATGACAGAAAGCTAAAAAACCATCACATGCTTTAAAGAAACTCCATCCAACAACAACACATTCATTATAAATTACTTTCTCCAGCTGGAATAATTAGTGATTCATTTTCCACAAACTTGAGAAAACCATGAAATCAAACTCCACTTACTGAACTTTGTCTCATGAACTTCATCACTCTGCAGCTCTGTGTAGAAAAGCAGCTTTGTGCTTCAGTTAGTTTCATTTTCATCAAACCAACACAGCTTCTCGTCCTTCATCAGTGTGAAGGACGAGATAATGATAAAGTAAACAGTCAGACTGGTTGGATGAGTCTCTGAGTAAAGATGAGATGTTTAGTTGGACGTGAAACCGCCTAATGTGAAACACTCAGCTGCTGTTTGAATGTTTGAAAGCTCACTGACAAACATTAACATCAACTAATCAGTCTGATCAATGAATCCACTGTAAAACATCTTAAGCTTTAATATTATCACGTGACTCAAAGCTGGTTTGTCTCTAATATCATAACAATACAAACACAATGTACTGATGATCATCTTTATTGCTTATTGATGAGCAACTACATTAGAAACTACATTTTAACAATATTTCCAGCACACACGGAGGGTTAGGGTTTATTTTACTGAGACAGTTTCCCGGCATTGATGCTTTTTCTCTTTTCTGTGTCCTGATTGGTGGAGCCTTGGGTTCATTGTCATTGTCTCTTAGGTTGAATTTGTTGTCTCAACTACACATTTGTTTTGTTTATTGTAAAATGGAGGACATCATCTCACTGCAAAACAAATTTACCTGCAGGTCTCAATAAAGTAACCTGAACCTGAACCTTCGGCTGTTAGCTCGCTGTCATTCTTCATCCTGCCACCAGATGGAGACAGAATCAGCTTCATACACATATTGTAAGAATTTAGTTTCGAGCTGAAGAAAGGAAATAATCATCAAGCTGTTCATTAATCATGTTTGATTCCAGTAAATCATACCAGTAAATATTATTTCACTCATCTTATGAAAACTTATGCTGATATTTTATTTTGAAAACACATTTTTGCTCTAAAAAAGAGAAAAACATTTCTTTACATATGAATGTTTAATTATTCTCCACAATGTTTTTGTTACTTATATTTCTAAACAGTCAACTCAAATATATTATATATTAAGTATTTTAAGCATATATATTAAGCATAAAAATCCACTGCTTTCTTCTTTTTTTTCCAGGTCAAATAGAGCCACCTGGTGGACATGAGCAGTTACTACAAGCAGAGCTGCAGACTTTCATTGATTTAAACTTTTACATTTTTGATTTATAAAACTACATCTCTGTCAATAATGAATTCATACTACTATGAAGTACTAATACTGTGTTTATACAGCTATATGAAGTACTAATACTGTGTTTATACAGCTATATGAAGTACTAATACTGCATTCATACATCCATATGGTCTGATATATCTGGTCTGAGAAAATCTACTTCTTTTTGATTTTTAAAAAAGGTGTATTATACAACATTCAGTCCCACTAGATCACTTTACTCAGTAAAGTTGGGGAAAGAAAGCAGACAGTTCAGATCCAACTGTCAAACTAGGCAGTGCTGATCTAATTTGGATAAATATTCTGTTTCTGCATTTCATATTTCTCATCTCAAATGTTTTCACAAACATATTTTAGTGCATTGTTTTAGAGTATGAAAAAGTTTGTGACCCGGCTGCCATTCTGAAAATGAACCCAGGAAGGACCTTACCTTCTAAATAGTTGTTTTCTGACAAAGTATTGGGTTGAATGTCATATATTACACCGTTAAATGTGGATATATGTGACTAACAAACTAACTGTCAGTCATGTAGAAACCATGTTGGCTTTAGAAACTGTATTTACAACAACCAGTGAGAGATCAGGTTGGTACTAAATAACATGAGAAAGTTTCTGACAGGAGGGGACTCTCCTTCTTACGGACCACACAGAGACACTGAGGCACCAGGGTTGAACCAGACTCCAAACCCAGCATACAGAGGTTCAGTAAATGTGGTGTTGAAGGTGTGGAGGTGGATCAATGTGTCAGAGGAGACTCTGTAGAAGGACAGAGTGCCAGCAGGACAGTCCACATACACTGCTACTCTGTTAGAGACAGAGGAGGAGGAGGAGGAGGAGGAGGAGGAGGGGATGGATGTTCTTTTGTTATTGTGAATGACAGAGCAACCACTGAAATCAGAGCACTCCAGAATCCAGGACTGATCATTCCACCCAAGACGGCAGTTATCACTGTCTCCTCTCCTGCTGATTCCTCTGTAACTCACTGCTATATTAACTCCAACTGTCCACTCGACCTCCCAGTAATAGCGACCAGTCAGTTCATTTCTACACAGCAGCTGAGCACAGCCCTCAAATCTGTCTGGATGATCAGGATATGACTGATCCTCCTCCACATATGTCATCTTCCTGTTGTTGTCAGACAGTTTGAGTTTTCTGCTCACTGTGTTTGGATCCAGTGTGAGTTCACAGAAATCTGATGGAGAGAACGAGACATAATACAGCTGCAGTTATTGATCTATCATCTGATCTTCATCGCCAGTAGGATGTGAATGAGTGATGTCACAGTTTGAAGTTTGCTTTGTTTTCATGAATGAAATGAAAAACACACTTACACTTCCTCAGACCTGGTGTCAACCATCGGACTCCAGCAGGCTGCAGGCTGAAAGGAGGAGGGGGGTCAGAGCAGCACGTTCTCTTTCAGCATGCTAACATGGACGTTACATGGCTCTAGTCTACTGTTTTATTATTCTCTTCTAATGTGGGGTTGGGCTTTCATACACTTTGATCCAATCTGAATCCACTATCCCAATCCTTTTGAAACCCTGATTGAATCTAATCAGGTTTAACTTTCAACATTTACAGGAAACTTCAGTTAGAAAGAAGAAAAAGTCAAAGATTCAGTTGAGATCTGTGATCAGCTCTGACAGAGAAAATGTTTCCAGCTCTTCCTCCTCTATCACACATTGTCTGTCCATACCTGAGAGTGTCCAGTCTCCAGTGTGGATCCTCCAGTCCAGCAGACAGGATCTTCTCTCCTGAGTCTCCTGGATGATTGTAGCTTAGGTCCAGCTCTCTCAGATGGGAGGGGTTGCACCGCAGAGCTGAGGCCAGAGAAACACAGCCTTTCTCTGTGATCAGACATCCTGACAGGCTGCAAATACACAAAACAACACACATGTCACACAGACTGAGAGTACTGCTGTGTGCAGTCACATACAACAACAGTCTCCAAATGAACTAACTAAAACATGAATCAAATCAGGGAGCTGCAAAAAGTTGAGCATTCAGCCAAATGGCAAAAGTCAGCAGCCGCAGAATGATTCAGCTGCATGTTTTTACTTTGTCATTGTGAAAGAATAAAAGCATACTTTTGGGAGTTGTTTGGTGTGTTGAAGATGTTTTTTAAACAACACAAAATCAAGGGACCTCTTGCCACAAAATGTGATTACACCGTGGTTCATCAAAGTATCCACCAGACAGAATAGTCTACAGCTATTTAGTCTAAAACGAGTGATTGAGGAACCCTGCTGTAATTATTTGTCTGTTGAGTATTTTTTTTAACAGTTTTTAGACATAATTAGTAGAAAACTTTGAAACAGTCAGTGGTATTAATGATTCTACAACAAAAGAAATCTGCATGGAATGTAATTATCTTACTAAAAACTGACCAATCATATTAGCAGAGACAATCCTACATAGCTTCAAAGTTTATTATCTGATATTCAGATTGCAAATGTTCGTATCTTGAACAGGTTGATGAATTCTGACCTGAGAGTTTTCAGTGTACAGTGTGGACTCTCCAGTCCAGCAGAAAGCTGCTTCACTCCTGAATCCTGCAGGTTGTTGTTACTCAGATCCAGATCTCTCAGACTAGAGGACTGGGAGCTGAGAACAGAGGACAGAGCTGCACAGCTTCTCTCTGAGAGGTTACAGTCAGACAACCTGGATTGACAAATTACAGATGACACAATCTGTGATAAAGAGACATGTACTTGTCTAAAACACATCATATCAAGGCAAACAATAGTTTCACTATCTCAGTTAATGTATGCGTGCTGTAAAATGTATAAAGCAGAGTCAAGAAATCTGCAAATTAGAGATCCTGACCCCAGAGGCAGAACCTCATAGTTTAGAAAAATATTTCAAAGACAAACTGTAACTTGATCTGACCTGAGAGTTTTCAGTGTACAGTGTGGACTCTTTAGTCCAGCAGAAAGCTGCTTCACTCCTGAATCCTGCAGGTTGTTGTTACTCAGGTCGAGATCTCTCAGACTAGAGGACTGGGAGCTGAGAACTGAGGACAGAGCTGCACAGCTTCTCTCTGAGAGGTTACAGCCACTCAACCTGGAGAGGAAATTTAAAAAAAAGAAATAGTAGGAAGTTATTTATTTTTGTTGAAAAGAAAGCAGAATATTTAAGCAATGAATAAAGCCAACTATCTGTCTACTTACAGAGCTTTGTTGGAGGCTTTGACCACTGGCAGCAGCCCCAGAAGAGCCTCATCTGAAGCAGAGTATTTCATCAGGTCAAACACATCCAGATCTTTTTCTGATGACAGTAAGATGAAGACCAGAGCTGACCACTGAGCAGGAGACAGTTTAACTGTGGAGAGACTTCCTGATCTCAGGTACTGTTGGATCTTCTCCACTAGAGAGCGATCATTCAGTTCATTCAGACAGTGGAACAGATTGATGCTTCTCTCTGCAGAAAGATTCTCACTGATGTTCTTCTTGATGTACTCGACTGTTTCCTGATTGGTCTGTGAGGTACTTCCTGTCTGTGTCAGCAGACCTCGTAGGAGAGTCTGATTGGTCTGCAGTGAAAGACCCAGGAGGAAGCGGAGGAACAAGTCCAGGTGTCCATTTGGACTCTTTAAGGCCTCGTCCACAGCACTCTGGTAGAGATGTGTCTCTGCAGATTCCTGTTTAGTTTCAGACTTCTGGGATGTTGTTTGTTCTTCCAGCAGATTGACTCCAGACTTGATGAATGTCAGATGGACATGAAGAGCAGCCAGAAATTCCTGAACACTCAGGTGGACGAAGCAGAACACCTTGTCCTGGTACAGCCCTCTCTCCTCTTTAAAGACCTGTGTGAACACTCCTGAGTACACTGAGGCTGCTCTGATATCGATGCCACACTCTGTCAGGTCTGATTCATAGAAGATCAGGTTGCCTTTCTGCAGCTGCTCAAAAGCCAGTTTTCCCAGAGACTCAATCATCTTCCTGCTCTCTGGACTCCAGTGTGGATCTGTCTCAGCTCCTCCATCATACTTGATGTTCTTCAGTTTGGACTGAACCACCAGGAAGTGGATGTACATCTCAGTCAGGGTCTTGGGCAGCTCTCCTCCCTCTCTGCTTTTCAACACATCCTCCAGAACTGTAGCAGTGATCCAGCAGAAGACTGGGATGTGGCACATGATGTGGAGGCTTCGTGATGTCTTGATGTGGGAGATGATGGTGCTGGCCTGCTCCTCATCTCTGAATCTCTTCCTGAAGTACTCCTCCTTCTGTGGGTCAGTGAACCCTCTGACCTCTGTCACCATGTCGACACACTCAGGAGGGATCTGATTAGCTGCTGCAGGTCGTGTGGTTATCCAGAGGCGAGCAGAGGGAAGCAGTTTCCCCCTGATGAGGTTTGTCAGCAGCACATCCACTGAGGTGGACTCTGTAACATCAGTCAGGATCTCATTGTTGTGGAAGTTCAGAGGAAGTCGACACTCATCCAGACCGTCGAAGATGAACACAACCTGGAACTCTTCAAACCTGCAGATTCCTGCTTCTTTGGTTTCAGTAAAGAAGTGATGAACAAGTTCCACCAAGCTGTACTTTTTCTCTTTCACCACATTCAGCTCTCTGAAAGTGAATGGAAATGTGAAGTGTATGTCCTGGTTGGCTTTGTCTTCAGCCCAGTCCAGAGTGAACTTCTGTGTTAAGACTGTTTTCCCAATGCCAGCCACTCCCTTTGTCATCACTGTTCTGATTGGTTCATCTCTTCCAGGTGAGGCTTTAAAGATGTCTTCTTGTCTGATTGTTGTTTCTGGTCTGTCTGGTTTCCAGGATGCTGTTTCAATCTGTCTGACCTCATGTTCATCATTGACCTCTGCAGTCCCTCCCTCTGTGATGTAGAGTGGTGTGTAGATCTGATTCAGAAGGGTTGGGTTTCCTGCTTTAGCGATCCCCTCAAACAGACACTCGAACTTTGTCTTCAGACTAGATTTGAGGTTATGCTGGCACATGGCAGGAGATTCTGGAAGAACAAAAAGAACCATTACAAAAACTTTGTTGAGTGTGCTGGAAATGAAAAACAACCCTTTCATTTCTCAAAGAATAAACAAGTAATTCCAGTGCACTGATGCAAATATTTCATTCCTCAGATTGTTAAGCACTATAGCTCGGTTTTGAGAGCACACACTACGTACTGTTCACAATACATATTACACATTCTTCTACATGTTAAAGATGCCATCCTTGGGAAATGTCTTGTTGATTGAATAGGGCCAAGTAGCATAGTTGTTCAATGGCTGAAAAGCTGAAACGTGTGTGGTACCTTCTGCACACTTTATGCATTGGTGGTCAACTCTGAGGTCACCAAGAATTTGAAGATATATCACAAGTATAATGACTAAAACATAAAGCTTTCAGCCTCTTTGCTAATGGGGTGGGACACCCCTAAAGATGATGTGAGGTTGAATCTTCAGGGTAACTAAGACTATTTTGAAGTCCAACACTGACAGTGAAACCCTGGGGGAAACATCCCAAGTTCCATCCCTGGATACAGATGGGTATTCCACTTATATAATTCTCTAATTTAAAGAAAACTCATAAATCCAATCCACTAGTGCCTGGGAATAAGTCAGTTTTAATTAAGTATAAAAGCATATCATCAACCAAAGCTTTAGGAATGGCAAACATGGGCTTTATTTTTAATTCCTAAGTGAAACTCAAGACAGGTGAAGAGGTCTTCACAGTAGTCAGAAGGTATTCTGATAAAGACTTCAGGTCAAAGGTAGTTTCCAATGTTTTTCTATTAGCTTACTTGATGTACAATTTTGCAAAGATGTATAATGAAGAAGGAATTTGCTGAACACCAAAAACTTAGCAGTGGACCAACTTAAAACATCTGGAAATTGAAAAATGTTTAGATTTACAACAATTCAAATTTAAATGCAATTCAATTTGAGTCTCTATTGTTTCACCAGAATTGATAGAAATCCTCTTACTGCTCAGCAGAAAGTCAGCCAGCTCCTTCTGCTTCATTCTCCTCAGGAAGTGCAGTGTGATCTTCAGAAATGCCTCTCTGCTCTTCATCCTCTGCTCTTCCTCCTCACCGTCCAAAACTTCCTCATCCTCCCTCTGACTCTCTAAGCATTCTGGGTCATCTGGACTCAGAAGCTTCTGTATCTTCTTCAGCTCGTTCTTCACAAAAGTGACGATGTTCTTCTCCAGCAGCTGGAACAGAATAATATATGAATGACACAATCAAACTAAAATCATGAAGCAAACATCAGATCCATGTTGGACACACTGACAATCCACTGGTCTACAAAGTGCAGCATGGAGGTGATTGTGAACACAATAGATGTAAAAGTAGTTGCTGTACATGTACAGACCATAAATATGGAGTCCAGCTGTGTTTGATGCTGCTGGGCAGACTGACCACTGGGAACCTCTGAGCTCTCCTGGTCCACTCTGTGGAGGAATCATGAAGAATGAGCTCACATTATGTCTGTCCACACAGAGACTAACACAAGCTAAAGGTCCATCAAGTGATATTTGGATGTGAACAGAGAATCAGATGACTCCCTGTAGTGGTAAAGCTTTACTAGTCCTGCTGATCCCACTGAGAATCAACAGCTCAGTCTGTTTGTAGCTTTCAGCTCAGAGTCACTTTGGTTTAGTCCCAACAGCTCTCACCAACCCTCCATGAAGCTCTCCCTCCCTCACTGCACACTGCTGAAGGCAGCTAGAGACAGTGTGTACTGGGCAGCTCCCAGTATAACCAGTAACCTGATCCTCACTTACTCTGTCTGTGAACAATGTTGATCATTGAAGCCTAACGGTGGCTCTATCGACATGTTGGTCTTCACAGACACACAGCTGGGTTCAGGTTGGTCCAGCTTCCTCCTGATAGAAACACAAGATAAATTCTGCTCAGCACCCAGAACACACTGACACTAAATCTGTCAGTGATGTAATACACCTACTGTACACAACACAGTAGTATCCAGGTAGTTTTATATGAGTTCACTGTTAACCTTAAACATGATTAACTGTATGAGTAGAGCTGTATTCAGTGCAGTGTGCAGAACCTGGAGGGTTGAAGCTGAACTCAGTCGAGGACACAGAGACATGAACTCCTTAAATCTCATCTGGTGATAAATGAGTGTTGGGTTCTTATTGTCTAAGGCTTCTCCTTCATCTACTGTCTCAGATTGAACCTCATTTGGACATTGCTTTGGACAAAAGCATTTACCAAATGAATAAATGTACCAGTAAATAAAATGTTGTTTGGGCTTTCCTCTCCCCCCATCACTGAAATTCTGACCCTTAATTATATCAGAAAAATCAATAAATTATCCATATATCAAATAATTCAACTGATAACTGTAATTCTCCTTTGACCAGTCGCTCAGCTGGGTTCAGGTTCAGGTTCAGGTTCAGGTCCAGCAGAGTCTGGTCTGTCCTGCCTCCTTGTTGTTCTACACAACACACTCAGAGCTTTGAGTGTGAATAATGATGGTGGAGAACAGTGATGGACAGTTAGAGATCCTCATCTCACCTCTGAGCTTTGGTCTGGCTGTCATGTTCCCCACACCGAGAGCGTTTAGAGGGAGGGACTCCCTCCTCTCTGTCCTCACTCTGATCCATGCTGCTGAAGTCACATCCACATCAGTCACACACACTTTCTACCTTCATCTGGAGAGGAAACACAGATCATCCTTTACATCATTTCTCCTGTCACATCCTAAATATCAGCTGCTCCTCCTGTGATTGGCTGTTATTCTCTGTTATATATCAGTGTGAATGCAGCCAGACAGCAGTGTGAGGCAGAGAAAGCTGCCATCAGCTGCTGTACTTCTACTATCAGTCCACTAGATGGTGCCATGAAGCTGCAGTGAAGTGAAGAGCAGCACACATGATGCATGGAGGAGGATTTACATTCACAGACTAAATCTGAGAGGAAGCTTCACTTCCATTCATATTCAGTGAATTAAACACCAATAAACATGTAAATAGTTTCAGTTATCTTTGAGTTCTCTTAATGTTGTTATCACATTAGTAATGAATGCAGAAACAGAAATGTATAAAATTATTATAATCAGAGCTCATTTACATTGAAATCTACTGAAATTGAATTTAACTAGGCTATTACTTTGACTTCTTTTACAGTAAATACAAACAGCAGTGGATGTTAGATCTTAACCGCTGTGACACATTTATAACAATGCAGATAAAATATAATTTTGTGTAAAATGAAACAATTTTGAAATGTTCTTATATTTTATAATTTAATAGTTTCAATTTAATCTATTTGTACATGAAGCCTGTGTTGTAATGTGGTGATGGTGCTTGTGAACACGTTATCACATCCTGTCTAACTGGAAATTCCAGAAGTGTGACTGACTGTTCCTCCTAAAGTTTCACAGGAAACAGAAACAGCCTGTACTGTAGTGCCTGACTTTAAGCTGGTGGCAGAGGTGGAAAGAGAACTGAAATGTTCTACTCAAGTAAAAGTACCACTACTTTGATGAAATTGTACTTAACCACAAGTAAAAGTACTACTAAAAATGTACTAAAGAGTAAATGCTTAGTTACTTGTTTTAAGCGGAGGCATGGGGGAGTAGCTGAAGAAAGGAAATAATCATCAGCTGTTCATTAATCATGTTTGATTCCAGTAAATCAATCATTTAACAACATTAGTAGATTTATCCTCCAACACGAGAGTTCTTCAAACTTTGTGATGAAATAAAAACATCAGACAGCAAGAAACAAAGCCTGGAGTTATTAAAGAGGAAGTTAAAGTATGAAACAAAGCAAACTTACAGTTAACAGTCCAAACTGCTGAAGACAAATACTTCGTTTACACGTGCCCGGATATTTTCATAAACGGACATTTCATCCTCTCCGTTTACAAACAAAACTGCGTGCACACCAGTCCGTTTACAGAAAGGTTTCCATTTACACTAACCCGTGTATATATGCAGTCCAGAGCAGCTCGAGCCCACGTTAGCCAATCAGAATCCCACATAGCAACAACACCAACGTCACTTCATTCATCCAAATAGTACAACACTAATACAAAGGGATTTTCCCAGCATTCATGTGACTGCTATTCCGCATCCATGATCACATAGATTATAAACATAGACTGTAGATTATAAACTATGTCGTATTTAACCCAGGAGCAGTTTCCGGCTCCACAAATCTCTGTTTTTCTCTGTTTACATGCAAACGTGCAAACAGAGTTTTCCTAAATCTCCACTCTGGCCGGAGTTTTTAAAAAGCATCGTTTTCAGGGGTGAATTCTCCGTTTGCGTCTAAACGGAGGGTGCAAACGATGGTTAATGTCTCCGTTTTTAAAAATAACCGGGTACCTATAAACGGGGCCAAAGACTCTCCACTCCACGGCTGTCACTAAGGGTCTTTATCACAGGTGAGCTGTTTCCTGATGAGTCAGAGCTCCACCTGTAGAGGAGGCGGGACAGGAAGGAAGACTCACAACATGACCACAGTTGATGGATGTTTTTCTATATTTATTGTTGTATTGATGGTTTCTCAGTGTTTAGATTAAAGAATCATCATGACTTTCATGTGAAGAGAAGCTGAACGTTACATTTACATTCATGAGATTCAACACATTTAACTGACAGCTATAAAATTTATCAGAGTTTTGTCTTCGAGTTTCTTCTCTCATGAAAAATAAAATAATCAGAAACATGAATGTAATGAACAGACAGCCACATTTTACTGGTCTAAAGAGCTGATATTTCTGTTTGAAATGACGACTGTTTAAAAACCATCACATGGTTTCAAGATTGTTTGTATTAGATGAATAAAATAAATAACAGTTTTAAAAAAGGTGGTTTAGTGACATGTTGACTGTAATTATATCAGTTTTAGAGCACAAGACTTTACATTAATACAATAGAATACAACCTTATTTTATCTTTGACTGTTTCTTTGTACAACATTATTAGAAAGCATTAACTTCAAGCATCAAGATTCAATTAAAAAACATTGGATTTCAGTATCATTTCAATATAATTGCTGACATGATTCAACAAACCAATCAACTGTAAAACATCAACAGAAATATATTCTGTATGTAGCATGCTCTAAATTCCAGCTTCTTAAATATGAAACTATCTCTCACTCTTATCATAACTGAGAAAGTTGTGCTGAATAAACTTTAAACTGAGTTGCCACCTCAGAAAACGCTTTTAAATCATTTTGGAAGGAACAGACTTGCTTAGGTAAAAGGACTCAAATTACATCTACATTTTTTGTGAGAGATCATGTTGGTACTAAATAACAAAAGCAGTGTGAGATCCTGTACAGGCTGATCTGTTCAGCGATGAGAAAGTTTCTGTAAGGTACGGACTCTCTCTCCTACAGAGAGCACAGAGACACGGAGGGAAGTGATTGGAGCGTCGGAAGAGTTCGAGCAACATCAAACGGTAACCCAGACTTGGACCCAAACCAGAGCCCAAACCCAGCATACAGAGGCTCAGTGAATGTGGTGCTGAAGGTGTGGAGGTGGATCAGTGTGTCAGAGGAGACTCTGTAGAAGGACAGAGTGCCAGCAGGACAGTCCACATACACTGCTACTCTGTTAGAGACAGAGGAGGAGCGAGGGATTATTGTTTCCCTTTTATTGTGACTGACAGTGTAACCACCATTAGAGCACGCCAGACTCCAGGACTGATCATTCTTTCCAAACTCACAGTCATTACTGTCTCCTCTCCTGTTGATTCTTCTGTAACTCACTGATATATGAATCTCTCCTCTCCACCCGACCTCCCAGTAACAGCGACCAGTCAGAACATTTCTACACAGCAGCTGAGCACAGTCCTCAAATCTGTCTGGATGATCAGGATATGACTGATCCTTCCTCTTATATGTCACCTTCCTGTTGTTGTCATACAGTTTGAGTTTTCTGTTCACTGTGTTTGGATCCAGTGTGAGTTCATGGAAATCTGATGGAGAGAATGAGACACAATACAGCTGCAGTTATTGATCTATCATCTGTTTGATGATGTCATCATCTTCATCCTCAGTAGGATGTGAATGAGTGATGTCACAGTTTGATGAATTAAATGAATAACACACTTACACTTCCTCAGACCTGGTGTCAACCATCGGACTCCAGCAGGCTGCAGTCTGAAAGGAGGAGGGGGGTCAGAGCAGCACGTTCTCTTTCAGCATGCTAACATGGACGTTACATGGCTCTAGTCTACTGTTTTATTATTCTCTTCTAATGTGGGGTTGGGCTTTCATACACTTTGATCCAATCTGAATCCACTATCCCAATCCTTCTGAAACCCTGATTGAATATAATCAGATTTAACTTTCAACATTTACAGGAAACTTCAGTTAGAAAGAAGAAAAACTCAAAGATTCAGTTGAGATCTGTGATCAGCTCTGACAGAGAAAATGTTTCCAGCTCTTCCTCCTCTATCACACATTGTCTGTCCATACCTGAGAGTGTCCAGACTCCAGTGTGGATCCTCCAGTCCAGCAGACAGGATCTTCTCTCCTGAGTCTCCTGGATGATTGTAGCTCAGGTCCAGCTCTCTCAGATGGGAGGGGTTGGACCGCAGAGCTGAGGCCAGAGAAGCACAGCCTTCCTCTGTGATCAGACATCCTGACAGGCTGCAAACACACAAAACAACACACATGTCACAGACTGTTTGTCCAGACAAATGCTAAAACCTAAAATCACATGCTTTGTTTTTTAATTACTTGCTAACTTTGAGACATTTCTTTTAAATTTCCTCTTGGATAGTGCAGCTTTAAGGCCAAAGATCAATAAAACAACTGGTTTCGCAATCATAAAAGCACAAAAATATTTTACAGATCAGATGTTTATCCATTAACATGCATCAGGATTTAAATGGTCCTTTTTTGAACAGGTCAATCAATCCTGACCTGAGAGTTTTTAGTGTACAGTGTGGACTCTGCAGTCCAGCAGAAAGCTGCTTCACTCCTGAATCCTGTAGGTCGTTGTTACTCAGGTCCAGATCTCTCAGACTAGAGGACTGGGAGCTGAGAACTGAGGACAGAGCTGCACAGCTTCTCTCTGAGAGGTTACAGTCAGTCAGCCTGAAGAGAAAATGATGAACATAAGACAAGTAAGAATTGTGTTAAAACGTTGAGTCTGGACTCTTGGTGATGTGGGATACATACTATCTTTTCAGTAGAGCAATAAACAGATAATTGCAGTATCTCAGCAAGACTTCATAACTGTGTGCAAAATAGTTTTCACACTGGAATATTTAAAGATTTTCTGTTCTGTGAGAAATAAAATTCTGGTGGAAAACTTCTGCAATTCAGAAATCCTGACAGTACAGAGGCTGTTTCAATTTCGTGATTATCGTTAAGAGAATGTCTCAAAGATAAAGTGCAAATTGATCTGACCTGAGAGTTTCCAGTCCACAGTGTGGACTCTCCAGTCCAGCAGAAAGCTGCTTCACTCCTGAATCCTGCAGGTTGTTGTTACTCAGGTCCAGATCTCTCAGACTAGAGGGCTGGGAGCTGAGAACTGAGGACAGAGCTGCACAGCTTCTCTCTGAGAGGTTACAGCCAGACAACCTGAAGATACAATGAAGATACAATTTGGTGATGTTGAATGTGTATTCTCTTCTCAAGCACTGGTTAAAATCTTTGTTTCTCCATGTTGAAGATGTGAAAGTTAAATGTGACAGAGTAAATAATAAACAGATATTTAATAGTCTTAATCACATGATATCAATATTTAGAATAGGTTCAGTATCTCAGCAAGATGTAATATCTGTGTGCAGTACAGTATATTAAGCATGATCAGACAAAGATATCACACCTCACTCTGTTAGTTGAGTTACTTTTTGTTTCTCCTAGTGTCTTGTGTTATGTTTCCTGTTTTATTTTGAAACTCACCTTTATGTCTCGTTTCAGGTCCTTCACTTCCTGCCCTCATGTGTCTCCCGCCTGTGTGTTACACCTGTGTCTCATTGTCTCCCCTCCCCGTAGAGTATTTAGTCTGTTTGTTTTCTAGCCTCTGTGCCAGTTCGTCTTTGTGCCCCTGTGACAGCGTTCCAGCCTTTTCTTGAATTTACCCTTGAGTCCTTTGTGTTTTTGACTAGTTGCTAGCTTTTTGACCCTGCCTTTTTTTCCTGCCGTCTTTGTACCTTTGCCTCCACTGGCTGATCATCTGTGTACCGACTTTGGCTTGATTAAAGGACTGTTTTTCTGATTACCTCTGAGAACGAGTCTGCTTTTGATTCCCAGCTCACGTCAGCCTTCGCAAAAGATACTTTCTGTCACATGAAAAATAAAAGCTTAATGGAAAATGTCTGTAGTTCAGAAATCCTGAGATTAGAGAGTCTGTTTAAATAACATATACATATAGTTTAGAGAAATATTTCAAATACAAACTGTAACTTGATCTGACCTGAGAGTTTCCAGTGTACAGTGTGGACTATCCAGTCCAGCAGAAAGCTGCTTCACTCCTGAATCCTGCAGGTTGTTGTTACTCAGGTCCAGATCTCTCAGACTAGAGGACTGAGAGCTGAGAACTGAGGACAGAGCTGCACAGCTTCTCTCTGAGAGGTTACAGTCAGACATACTGAAGAGAGAATTAGAAATACATAATGAGTTCTTTATTTTTATACATCGTTAAGGAAAGATAGCAAAGTAATTCAATAATGATAAATCTAATTATCTGTCTACTTACAGTGCTTTGTTGGAGGCTTTGACCACTGACAGCAGCCTCAGAAGAGCCTCCTCTGAAGCAGAGTAATTCTTCAGGTCAAACACATCCAGATCATTTTCTGATGACAGTAAGATGAAGATCAGAGCTGACCACTGAGCAGGAGACAGTTCATCTGTGGAGAGACTTCCTGATCTCAGGGACTGTTGGATCTCCTCCACTAGAGAACGATCATTCAGTTCATTCAGACAGTGGAACAGATTGATGCTTCTCTCTGCAGACAGATTCTCACTGATCTTCTTGATGGACTCAAATGTTTTCTGATTGGTCTCTGCAGACAAATGCTCACTGATCTTCTTCTTGATGGACTCAAATGTTTTCTGATTGGTCTCTGCAGACAGATGCTCACTGATCTTCTTCTTGATGGACTCAAATGTTTTCTGATTGGTCTCTACAGACAGGTGCTCACTGATCTTGTTCTTGATGTACTCAACTGTTTTCTGATTGGTCTCTGCAGACAGATGCTCACTGATCTTCTTCTTGATGGACTCAAATGTTTTCTGATTGCTTTCTGCAGACAGATTCTCACTGATCTTCTTCTTGATGTACTCAACCCTTTTGTGATTGGTCTCTGCAGACAGATTCTCACTGATCTTCTTCTTGATGTCCTTAACTGTTTCCTGATTCGCCTGTGAGCTACTTCCTGTCTGTGTCAGCAGACCTCGTAGGAGAGTTTGATTGGTCTGCAGTGAAAGACCCAGGAGGAAGCGGAGGAACAAGTCCAGGTGTCCATTTGGACTCTTTAAGGCCTCGTCCACAGCACTCTGGTAGAAATGTGTTGATTTGTCTCCAAACACTTCAGACCACCATGATGTTGTTTGTTCTCCTGTCAGCAGATTGACTCCAGACTTGATGAATGTCACATGGACATGAAGAGCAGCCAGAAACTCCTGAATGCTCAAATGGACGAAGCAGAACACCTTGTCCTGGTACAGACCGCTCTCCTCTTTAAAGACCTCTGTGAACACTCCTGAGTACACTGAGGCTGCTCTGATATCGATGCCACACTCTGTCAGGTCTGATTCATAGAAGATCAGGTTGCCTTTCTGCAGCTGCTCAAAAGCCAGTTTTCCCAGAGACTCAATCATCTTCCTGCTCTCTGGACTCCAGTGTTGATCTGTTTCAGCTCCTCCATCATACTTGACGTTCTTCAGTTTGGACTGAACCACCAGGAAGTGGATGTACATCTGAGTCAGGGTCTTGGGCAGCTCTCTTCCCTCTCTGCTTTTCAACACATCCTCCAGAACTGTAGCAGTGATCCAGCAGAAGACTGGGATGTGGCACATGATGTGGAGGCTTCGTGATGTCTTGATGTGGGAGATGATGGTTCTGGCCTGCTCCTCATCTCTGAATCTCTTCCTGAAGTACTCCTCCTTCTGTGGGTCAGTGAACCCTCTGACCTCTGTCACCATGCCGACACACTCAGGAGGGATCTGATTGGCTGCTGCAGGTCGTGTGGTTATCCAGAGGCGAGCAGAGGGAAGCAGTTTCCCCCTGATGAGGTTTGTCAGCAGCACATCCACTGAGGTGGACTCTGTAACATCAGTCAGGATCTCATTTTTTTGGAAGTCCAGAGGAAGTCGACACTCATCCAGACCGTCAAAGATGAACACAACCTGGAACTCTTCAAACCTGCAGATTCCTGCTTCTTTGGTTTCAGTAAAGAAGTGATGAACAAGTTCCACCAAGCTGTACTTTTTCTCTTTCACCACATTCAGCTCTCTGAAAGTGAATGGAAATGTGAAGTGTATGTCCTGGTTGGCTTTGTCTTCAGCCCAGTCCAGAATGAACTTCTGTGTTAAGACTGTTTTCCCAATGCCAGCCACTCCCTTTGTCATCACTGTTCTGATTGGTCCATCTCTTCCAGGTGAGGCTTTAAAGATATCTTCTTGTCTGATTGGTGTTTCTGGTCTGTCTGGATTCCTGGATGCTGTTTCAATCTGTCTGACTTCATGTTCATCATTGACCTCTGCAGTCCCTCCCTCTGTGATGTAGAGCGGTGTGTAGATCTGATTCAGAAGGGTTGGGTTTCCTGCTTTCGCGATCCCCTCAAACAGACACTCGAACCTCTTCTTCTGGGTAGACTTGAGTTTATGCTGGTACTCAACAAGGATCTCTGAATGAATAAACAACAATTGACAGAAATGGGCAGATGTTACAGAACATATGCATCATAAAAATATTTTTCTAAGTGTGGTAGGTATTCACTGGAGTTTCCTGGTATAATGCAAAGATCATTTAATGATATTCAGTGAGTACAGGTAATGTTTAGGTGCCAGCTCATCAGAACTGCTTATTCAATTGTTTAAAAACTTTGAAACCCCTTTGCCTCTCCAACATTGGATATTCTGTTGGATTGCTCAGGTTTTGTAGAGGAGAGAAACATCTCTCTCAAGCTTTCTTTTTAGAATTCATTGCACAGCCACTTCTGTTACTTTTCATGTGAGAAAATGAGTGCAACACTATAAATCCCCTACAGAAGAGACTTCCTGAGAATGTGCCCCTTTAGCATCATATGTCTGTTGACTCTTCTATGACAACATATTTAACATTATCATGTCCCCCCTCCCTCTGTGATGGCTTGCAACACAAAGACTGAAAACAGCTAGCCTATTTGGTCTCCAAAGGTAACATATACCATTTCCATTACAGGAACTCAACCTGTCACTGATTCAGATTGTCTCAGAGGAAGGAATGCAACAGTTGGTTTGCAACATTACATGTGCAGGAATTAATAATGCAGGACATGAGTTTCAACAAACATTGCAGAATACTGTATATGCTGCTTACTGTCACACCTCCACACAGTTGACAAATCATAGTGTAAAGTGGATGTGATTATTGGTTTTAGAGAAAAGCAACAGAAATGATTGGACTTCCCTCTTTCAAGGAGGTCTGACTATCCAACAAATGTTTCAGTTGGAGCACATCAAAGCCTCAAGAAGCATTCACACCTGGAATCATGGGACTCTAATGACTGACAGGCAGGTGGAATAATGACCCACATGGGGGCTTCAGACTGAATGAAAAGCGAAATTTCAACTTCAACATCTATTGCTGGGCTTCATGAATGTACTTCAAGAAACAATGAGACAAACTGGAAGGAAATAATAGAAAGAACCACTGTTCCTGCTGAGTTCTGACTTCAGAGGCTGAACTAAACACAAACAGAGGACCACTCCCAAACATGTGGTTTGGTGTGCCCATTACTGGCTGACTGATGGGCAAATAAACACAAATGATCCAGGGGAGAAACTTAAGCAAGTAACACAAGGCAAAAACCTTCCACATCCTGTGTGAACACAGCTTTAAGGTGTAAACAGCCCTGCAGAGGTTAAACATATGTAACTTCACACCAGTCAGTCAGAACTAAAGAAGTCTTTTGAATGAGAGGAGAAACACCTTGAAGAATCTAAAATAAATCTACTGACCATCGACTGAGCACTTCTAAATATCTTTGTACCATTTTAATCTTTCCTTGACTTACCTTTAGGTTCTGAGATGTGTGAAAAACGTTTCACTAGATCATTCTGATTGATCTTCTTCAAAATCATTCTGGTCACTGTAATAGTGTTTATACAGTAGCTCTCTGTTTACATTCTCCAGTCGACTTTTTGGGATTGATTTGAAGTCTTCAAGGGCCGCTCGCTGACACAGGTACCACTGGAATTTTTCAAAGTCCTCAGATTTCAAATCCTCCAAACACTCCAAGAGGACTTCTTTAAATGTTGCCATCTTTTGTGTTGCTGAGATCTAAAAAGAATGACAATTTTATTTGATTAACAAATACACAGTTAATTTTGTGAATCATCAACACTGAAGTACTGTATTATATTAAAATGGAACTGGAAAAGCAGGGCACCCAACCTGTTTCCTGACAGAGTATACAATACAACTATTAATGAAATGGATTTAGTTGCAGATTAATTTAATGTAATAGTGTTAATAAGTGGAACAGATGAAAAAGAAATGATTAACATAGTTAAAACACTTAAGAGTTAGAAGTCTACAGACTGGACTGAATTCTGACTATGTATTCTAAGCCTGAGAATCATGATTGACCCAAAGCTTGAAGGAAATCAAGATTTGTGTTCCTTTTTGGCAACATCGCCAAGCCCTTACTTATTGATTATGAGAAAGCTGCCATCAGCTGCTGTACTTCTACTATCAGTCCACTAGATGGCGCCATGAAGCTGCAGCGAAGTGAAGCGCAGCACACATGATGCATGGAGGAGGATTTACATTCACTGACAGGCAGAAGGACTGAGAGCGACTACAGAGTCTCTGCAGAAAATGACTTCATGCAACAAACAGCAGCAGATTGTTTGAGATGCAACAACTGTGATGGAATTTATTGCACCTCAAGCCTTCAATATAATATTTGATCATTTACCCTCTATCAGAAAATTAAAAACATTACTTAACAAACTAATGGCTCTGCAAAAAATACTAAAGACTCTCTTGAAGGACTCTAATTAAAAGCATTATTTATATGTAAAATAGGGGCCATGTTATACTGTTATTAAGTCAGCTGAAGATGCATGAATATGAAACTGGTCTAAACATAGAATTCAACATATCTGAATAATAATGTTCCCAATAATTAATAATAATTAATGAATATTTATTGGGTTCAAATGGAACAGTTCTGTCAGGGTAGTTCCTTTAGAAATCAATGATTACCCTAAAACTAAATTGATAAGTTTTATGAAATTATTAAGAAATAACTGACACAGAAAAGGCACAGTCGTCACTGATCTACTTAAAGTTTGTAACTCAAACAAAGCCTGAAGTTACTAAAGAGAAATTTAAAGTATGAAACAAAGCAAACTTACAGTTAACAGTCCAAACTGCTGAAGACAAAGACTCTCCACTCCACGGCTGTCAGAAAGTGTTTATCAGGACTGAGCTATTTCCTGGAAGAATCAGAGCTCCACCCCCCCCCCCCCCCCCCCCCCCCATCCACTTTCTTCAACAAAAAAATGAAGAAATATGCTGGCCTCAGATTCTCAAATGTGATAATTCATTGGTTTTCTTTGATGAACACAATGATAATTGAATATCTTTGGGTTTGGGGCTGTTGTTGTGTTGGGCCTTGGTTACAGATTTGTCTGCCAGATCCGGCAATAATGAATGACTATCAAAGATAATTATTCATCATTAAAGGGCACCACCCTGGGTTCAGGGGAAAAGAGCCAAATTCACTCTTAGTATCTACAACTAAGAGAAATAACCAAAAACAACTGGATGATTTTAATGGGACGTGAGCTGCTGTTGAAATGGAGTCATAGAATAAGAATATGCTGGTCTGACTCTGACATGTGGTGTCTTTCCTTGTTTTCATAACAACTACAGGGCTTAAATAGTTTCAGCAGATCCACTGATGTGTGATAAAGTAAATATGTCATTAGGGTTATGCTGTTTTGAGGGAATCTGATTAAAACTTTCCACAAGGGGACATGTTTTACATTTTTTTCTGGAGGTCATTAAGTCAAAGCTGCTCATTGCTGTGTGCAAAACAAAACAAAACCAAACAAACAACTCATCATGACGTTCATCTGAAGAGAAGCTGAACTTTACATTTAGATTCATGAAAACGAAGACATTTATATGAGAGGTATACAACATATTTTTATTTGTAAAGTTATGTCTTTACATCAATAACTGCTCTTCACAATCTCTCACAGATCAGATGGAAATAATCTCCTCCATCACAGAGTCATAATCATAATTAATAATTCACACTAATCTAAGTTGAATGTAAAGAACAGACGGCCGTCTAAAACTGATATTTCTGTTTGAAATGACGACTGTTTAAAAACCGAACCAACAACAACACATTCATTATAAATTACTTTCTCCAGCTGGAATAATTAGTGATTCATTTTCCACAAACTAGAGAAAACCATGAAATCAAACTCCACTTACTGAACTTTGTCTCATGAACTTCATCACTCTGCAGCTCTGTGTAGAAAAGCAGCTTTGTGCTTCAGTTAAAGTTTCATTTTCATCCAATTGTGACTGACTGAGTCTCTAAAAGCTGTGTCTGTGTGTGTGTGTGTGTGTGTGTGTGTGTGTGTGTGTGTGTGTGTGTGTGTGTGTGTGTGTGTGTGTGTGTGTGTGTGTTAGTTCACCTTTGACCTGTTGCTCCAGTACCCGGTTACCTCGGTGATGCCTGAAACGGTGACACTGTGGCCGGAGATGTTCGCCATGGTAACGCTGATGCGATGGATGTACTTCAGGAAAACCTCAGCGTTATACTTTGCTTTAAAATCATTAATATAGAAAAATAGCACAGATATATAAAAAGGGTTTATAAAGATGTATTTCATATTTAGTCAATAAACCTTCCTTTCCTTCCTTCTTTCCTCTGTCCTTCTTTCCTCTGTCCTTCTTTCCTTGTTTCCTCCCTCCCTCCTTCCTCCTTCCTTCCTTCCGCCCTCCTTTCCTTCTTTCTTCCTTCCTTATTTCCGTCTGTCCTTCCTTCCTTGCTGCCTTCCTTCTTTCCTTCCTCCCTCCTTCTCTCTTTCTGACCCACAATTAGTCTCTATACCAAACATCTGAACCACAAATATATGATTAATTAATAAATTGGTGATTAATCTTTACTGAAGCAGAGAGAGCAGAAGCATTCACATTATTTTCGTAGGTATTTTACAACCATTGCTTCTTCTACCTCGTGGCTCAGGGAGAATGTTGCTCCTGATGTGTTTGAGATAATTCCTGTTTCACTAGAAAGAGGAAGAACGTGTCTATCTGCGTTACCCATCAACAAAACAACTGACTTGGATCTTAGCCCAGTCACATTGTTGAGAGATGGTGCCAGTGTAATGTCTAGTCCAGTGCAAGCCAGGGTAAATTCTCCTGTGAACTGAAAATGACTGGGAATGATAAAGCAGAAGTTGGAATTCCCACATGAGCAGCACTTGGTGACAGTGGCAGTGGCCCTTTTAACAGGAAGAACCCTCAGAACCAGACTCAGAGTGGGAGAACGTCTTTTAACAGGAAGAACCCTCAGAACCAGACTCAGAGTGGGAGAACGTCTTTTAACAGGAAGAACCCTCAGAACCAGACTCAGAGTGGGAGAACGTCTTTTAACAGGAAGAACCCTCAGAACCAGACTCAGAGTGGGAGAACATCTTTTAACAGGAAGAACCCTCAGAACCAGACTCAGAGTGGGAGAACATCTTTTAACAGGAAGAACCCTCAGAACCAGACTCAGAGTGGGAGAACATCTTTTAACAGGAAGAACCCTCAGAACCAGACTCAGAGTGGGAGAACATCTTTTAACAGGAAGAACCCTCAGAACCAGACTCAGAGTGGGAGAACATCTTTTAACGTGAAGAACCCTCAGAACCAGACTCAGAGTGGGAGAACATCTTTTAACAGGAAGAACCCTCAGAACCAGACTCAGAGTGGGAGAACATCTTTTAACAGGAAGAACCCTCAGAACCAGACTCAGAGTGGGAGAACATCTTTTAACAGGAAGATCCCTCAGAACCAGACTCAGAGTGGGAGAACATCTGCCTGGACCGGTTGGGGTTGAGAGGAGAGGAGAGAGAGAGAGAGGAAGGAGAGAAAGAGAGACAAAAAAACCTCCAAAACAAAATAAACAAGACAAAAAACAACACACCCTTATCCTTCCCACAGATCCCCATCAGTCCCTATAAATCCGTCCCTCCAATAGCCTCACAATATAACCTATATGTATATAATAGAAAAAGTCAAAAAGAGGAAGAAAATAAATAAATAAACAATAATAATAATAATCATAATAATTAAACGATTGACTTAATGTCGTAATGATAAAGAATTGGATATGAAATGAGCCAATATGTACTTTCTTAAAACGATTAAATGTCTAAAGAAGGGATTTCAATTTTGGAGTTGATCTCTGCAGGCTTTCTATATTCTCCATCTTTGCTCCTTGTGCACGAGCACTAGCTGCCTCAAGAGATAATAACTCATAAAACAATAACATCCATTGGAGTAAATTAAGTTTATGGGGGGGGGTTTCCATCTCTTCAGAAAACTTCACTTCTTGTTTCAAAGTACAACATTTCTCAACTCTGGTAAGAAACATCCTGTTTTATTATTGTTACGTCATTTTGATGATGCGTGATGGACGGTCAGCTAAAACTGAGGAACTGCAGGTGATGCAGAGTAATATTATTATTTATTCAATGTGTCAAGGTAGCACATGATGCCGAAACCTAAAACAAATACAAGCGGCAATCAACCAAAGTTATGGACGGTGATATTACTTCTTATTTCTGAGTTATCAGTGTTATTTAAAACTTATTTTATACTGCTGTAGTAATAACATGTAGTCACACGATTGCTGAACTTCATATAAATTATTAAGTGACACATTCATACGCAGTAGTGAGTAATTAGGATTATGAGTGGGCTGATTTATCCATTTTAATGGCTGCTGTTGAGCCAGAGAACAGAGAACAAGGAAAGACAGAGAAATCTGTCTTTCCTTGTTTTCATAGATAAGAGAACCACAAGAGACTCAGATATTCAAGATTTAAGATATTTGTTATCACTCCAATTGTACATTCATGTGAAATTCGTGTGTGTGTGTGTGTGTGTGTGTGTGTGTGTGTGTGTGTGTGTGTGTGTGTGTGTGTGTGTGTGTGTGTGTGTGTGAGAGAGAGAGAGAGAGAGAGAGAGAGAATTATATGAAATTTCCTCATGAATGTTTGAAAGCTGAAGTTGAGTGTCTTTAAATAATAAAATCACCTAAATATTATTATTTCGAATTGTACTAATTAATAAACACAAAGAGGGACAGAGAAGCAGAGTGAAGCTATTTCAACAATATTACTCACTGTCATTCTTCATTCTGCCACCAGATGGAGACAAAGTCAACAAAGCGTCAAATCTTACACGTACAGGGCCCAATTTACTAAAGGGGTGTGTGTGTGTGTGTGTGTGTGTGTGTGTGTAAAACGTGTCCAAACTTGACATCACTCACAAAAAAAAGTGCAAGCTGATCTAATAACGCGGTGCACTGAGGCTTGATACACAGGATAATACATGCTGTCCATTTAGTATGTTTCCCATAATCAATATGTTTTAACCCCAGTGTGTAAAATAAAGGGGGAGGAAATGAATATATGTAATTTTGTTGACTGTAACTGTGTTTTTTAAGAGTTTATCACAGGTGAGCTGTTTCCTGGAAGAGTCAGAGCTCATAGTTTTCATGTCTTTGAGGCAAGAAGGAGACAAAAGACTTTAATAACTGAAGACTTTAACCCCAAAATGAATTGTAAATGTTAAAATCTAACTGTCCAGACAACAAGAACAACTTGTTAACACCCTCCTTTCCCAACTCGGTTCCCTGTTCAAAGTTTATTTTCACTTCCTCAAACATTATGGGCACATATCACCATCTAAAAGGTAATGTATCCGACAGTTTCTGTTTTTGATTATTTGGTTTTTAACTTATATATAGAAACAGCAGAGATCTAAACTCAAGGTGTATCCGCCTGTTTTATTTAAACTGTGTCAGCTGTTTGATGTTTAAAGTGTCACACAGCAAACACAGTTACTTGATTGTTGAGCACGCTGAGCCTTTAATTGTAGTTTAATCCTTTTTAAAATACATACTCAACTTACACTAACCATTAATGTAAGTTCAGCTGTGTTCAGAAGACTCATTCACCTCTCGTAACAGATCTTAAAAACACAAGTTAGACCGAAACACTGGACAGCTGTGAGTCTGTGTGTCTACAGCTGAATATAGACTTTTTCTATTGATACTACAGGACTGATGTGGAGCCAGCAGGGGGGTGAGTATCTTAAATAAATCAGTTTCTTGTGAGGTTGCAGTTAATTGTGTGTTGACAAATCGCTGCCAAGGGAAATAAATACCTGCAGGGTGGATAAGCAATGACAGGACTACTACTTTATTAGTTTGCAAAGATTAGTTTGATGGTTCGGACAGATACTGTAACATAGATCATGTTGAATGTATGTGAAGAGCCATACTTCATAAGGTGACATTCTTTTAAACAAGCCATTTAAATTGGTGTTAAAAGTCTGGACACACTTTTTCACGCAACCGAATGGGAAGATGTGTCCAAACCAGGGTTATTATAGTTAACTAACACTAAAACTAGCAATGAAAAAATAATTTAGTTAACTGAAATTAAAATAAAAACTACAATGAACAATGTAGAACTAACTAAAACTAAACTGCAGATACATTCAGCTTCGTTTCCTCCCTCGATTACTTCCTGTCCTTGATTATAAACCATCAACTTCTACAAGTGAAGGCTTTCTCTTAATACCTGAAAAACTAAGACTAAGACTAAAACTAAATAAAAACTAAAGTGAAACTAGTCAATTCCTCAAAATAAAAACTGAACTAAAACTACCAAATCACTTGATGAACTAACTAAAACTAAACTGAAATAAAAAAGCAAACTGAAAAACTGAAGAAAAATAAAAACTAAAGAAAATTAAGACTATAATAACCTTGGTCCAAACTCTTCACTGCTACTGTATGTGTGTGTTTTTGTAATGCTATGTCGATCTTTAAGTTGCAGTTGAACTTCCATTTATTTTAGAGCAAGTTGTGGTCATAGTTGTGGGAAACTAAAATAGCTTCAGACATATAATGATGTGGTGACAAGAATTTTCAATAAATACTATAGACTAGTATTCACAAAGACAGCACTCATCTTACTGACACTCCTCCAACATGAACGTGATGGAAATGTGTCATTCAATGTGTTGAAACTCTTTATTGAGACTCATTCATTTAGTTTGAAAGGATTCCTCTGCTTTTATAACTTAAAGTACATTCACTACCAATAAGGAAGTTACAAATCACATGATTTACTGTGAACATGCCAGTTTAGTCCCATATGTGAGGAAGTGGCACCTTGTGGTATTTTAGAAGGGAAAGTTGTTTTTTTACTTCATGTACTAAAAAAAAGGCAGATGCAAGAAAGAGGAATATTAAAAGCATGACAGAAAAGATAATTATCAAATACTATGCATGTATAATGAAAAATGTCCTTTATATTAACTAAATAACTTAAATAAACTAAGAATCTGTTTTTTCAACATAATTAATCTCTCTTTTGTTTCTTTTTCTTATTTTATAGTTAATTCTTATTTTAGTTTCTACAAATATCTCTTTTGAATTACAGCACAAACATATAACTGTGTTGTTTGCTGATGTGATTATGATTCAGGCTCATTACTGTACAAATGTTAATGTGCTGCATTTAAGACAAGTGGGAACTTTCATGTTGCATTAAAAGAACAAAGTTTTTCTGTGTCAGTTATTTCTCAATAATTTCATAAAAGTTTTCTGGCCAGAATTGATCAATTTGATCTCAATTAAAGGGGGATTATTTTAATTAGTCATCTTTAGTTTTAGGGAAATCATTGCACTGACAGAACTTTGGATCGGTTACATTTATGCATTTGCAGCTGATCTGCTAATATCAGTAAAACACAGCCTCTATTTTATGTGTAAATAATGCATTTAATTAATTAGAGTCCTTTACGGGAAGCGATGGTTATTAGTAGGGATTTGCAGAAGCGTTAAAAGTAAATAACTAGATTATATTATAATGTTTTTATATTTCTGATAGTGGGTAAATGTTCAAATGTTATATTTAAGGTTTGAGGTGCAATAACTTCCAAAACAGTTGCTGCATCTCATACAATACGACGGAGTATTAGGGCGAGGCCAAAAAAAAAAAGAAAAGAAAAAATCCAGCACAAGTGAAAAAAAAAGTCAGGCAAAAAAGAAGAAGAGTGAAATCAACTCAGTGCGGATGCGGAGGTTTGACCACAGCACCGCAGGGTCAAACCAAGTTCGTAGAGCAACTGCCAGCAGCTGAAGTGTGAAGGTGATTTTCTGAAGTGGTGCAACTGTATTCGTAACTGATAAATGTATCATATCAATAATGTGAAAGAAAAAGCTCAAAAGCCTTTTTCTGTCCTTTTTTTTTTTTTGCCTGGCCATAATACTCCGTCGTACATACAATCTGCTGCTCTTTGTTGCATGAAGTTATTTTCTGCAGACACGAGCTGCTCTCAGTCCTTCTGCCTGTCAGTGAATGTAAATCCTCCTCCATGCATCATGTGTGCTGCTCTTCACTTCACTGCAGCTTCATGGCGCCATCTAGTGGACTGATAGTAGAAGTACAGCAGCTGATGGCAGCTTTCTCTGCCTCACTCTGCTGTCTGGCTGCATTCACACTGATATATAACAGAAAATAACAGCCAATCACAGGAGGAGCAGCTGATATTTAGGATGTGACAGGAGAAATGATGTAAAGGATGATCTGTGTTTCCTCTCCAGATGAAGGTAGAAAGTGTGTGTGACTGATGTGGATGTGACTTCAGCAGCATGGATCAGAGTGAGGACAGAGAGGAGGGAGCCCCTCCCTCTAAACACTCTCTGTGTGGGGAACATGACAGCCAGACCAAAGCTCAGAGGTGAGATGAGGATCTCTAACTGTCCATCACTGTTCTCCACCATCATTATTCACACTCAAAGCTCTGTGTGTGTTGTGTAGAACAACAAGGAGGCAGCACAGACCAGACTCTGCTGGACCTGAACCTGAACCTGAACCTGGACCTGGACCTGAACCCAGCTGTGTTTCCCTCAAGAGCGACCAGTCAAAGGATGATTATATTACCTTCAAACAAAGATATTCATCTGATCAACAGTAAGTTCCTCTCAGTATATAAATCATGACAATATGAGCTCAAATCTAAACCAGGATACACAGTCAGTTATCAGTTGAATTATTTGATATTTGGATCATTTTGTGATTTTTCTGATATAATTTAAGGACAGAACTCTGATTCAACCTTTGTTACTGAAGCTCTCCAAAGAAACATTTTGGCACACTGACCTCAGGAAGTCTTCTGATGTTTCACTTCCAGCAGTGAACTGAATTTACTTTCAGATGACTTTTCTTCTCATGTTGTTGTCAGTGGGTGTAGAGGACTGCTTGTCCTCCGCGTCAGAACCAGAGCTGCAGTTTGAAGCTTTCACTATGTGCCAACTATGCATAGAAAATACAGAAAAACAACAAAACACATATTAATTATAATATAAAACTATAAATAAACACTAAAATATAAAGCTGAATGCAGAGATACGGCATTATAAATAACATGGATGAGGTGAATGTAAATTATATATTATGGATTATTGCTCTTAACTATTTAGTCATATTGCACTAGAGTGTAGAACTATGACTGAATGTAAATACTAATACAGTTCACAAGAATAATAAATAGCAGTATGAAATATGATACTGCACAATATTAAGTATTATTCACATGTTATTGCACATGAATAAATAGCAGTGTGAGATGAATGGCAGTGATTATTACAGTGTGAGAGTATTGCACAATAAAAGTGCTCAGTGCTTATTTGAGTTTACTGCCCCTGAAACTGTCAGATACAACCACACACTGTCTCTAGCTGCCTTGCTCCAGGGCACTTCAGTGATGGGGGGAGAGTAAAGCCCAAACAGCATTTTATTTACTGGTACATTTATTCTTTTGGCAGACGCTTTTGTCCAAAGCAACATCCGAATAAGGTTTAATCTGAGACAGTAGATGAAGGAGAAGCCTTAGACAATAAGAACCCAACACTCATTTATCACCAGATGGTGTATTAAATCACTGACAGATTTAGTGTCAGTGTGTTCTGGGTGCTGAGCAGAATTTATTTTGTGTTTCTATCAGGAGGAAGCCGGACCAACCTGAACCCAGCTGTGTGTCTATGAAGAGCGATCAGTCTATGGGTTATCCTTATAACTTCAAAGATGGACGCCACTCTGATGATCAAGGGTGAGGATTTCAAACTGATAATGAAAATAAAATGATGCTTCATGATCACATTCTTATGAAGTGTCCTGTTTTCAAACCTTTACTGACTCAGACAAAATTCTCTGATCAATGTTCACACTCACATTAAAACATTAACACAGAGAACTAGCCAATAAAACAAGTCTGATACAACCACACACTGTCTCTAGCTGAGTTGGGTTGTTGAGAACTATTGGGACTAAACCAAAGTGACTCTGAGCTGAAAGCTACAAACTGACTGAGCTGTTGATTCTCAGTGGGATCATCAGGACTAGTAAAGCTTTACCACTACAGGGAGTCATCTGATTCTCTGTTCACATCCAAATATCACTTGATGGACCTTTAGCTTGTGTTAGTCTCTGTGTGGACAGACATAATGTGAGCTCATTCTTCATGATTCCTCCACAGAGTGGACCAGGAGAGCTCAGAGGTTCCCAGTGGTCAGTCTACCCAGCAGCATCAAATAAAGCTGGACTCCATATTTATGGTCTGTACATGTACAACAACTACTTTTACATCTATTGTGTTCACAATCATCTCCATGCTGCACTTTGTAGACCAGTGGATTGTCAGTGTGTCCAACATGGATCTGATGTTTGCTTCATGATGTTAGTTTGATTGTGTCATTCATATATTATTCTGTTCCAGCTGCTGGAGGAGAACATCGTCACTTTTGTGAAGAACGAGCTGAAGAAGATGCAGAAGCTTCTGAGTCCAGATGACCCAGAATGCTTAGAGAGTCAGAGGGAGGATGAGGAGGTGTTGGACGGTGAGGAGGAAGAGCAGAGGAGGAAGAGCAGAGAGGCATTTCTGAAGATCACACTGCACTTCCTGAGGAGAATGAAGCAGGAGGAGCTGGCTGACTGTCTGCTGAGCAGTAAGAGGATTTCTATAAAGATTTAACATGATGGACAAATGAGACATTTACTGATGTTCTCAAGAGATGGAGGAAATGTGTTCATCTGTGTATTCTGTAGGGGAAACTCACATATTCTTTCTTAATCAATTATTCATCTCATTGTGTATTCATTCAGGAACTTATGCAGCAGAGTGTCGACATAAACTTAAGTCTAACCTGCAGAATAAGTTTGAATGTCTGTTTGAGGGGATCGCTAAAGCAGGAAACCCAACCCTTCTGAATCAGATCTACACACCGCTCTACATCACAGAGGGAGGAACTGCAGAGGTCAATGATGAACATGAGATCAGACAGATTGAAACAGCATCCAGGAAACCAGACAGACCAGAAACAACAATCAGACAAGAAGACATCTTTAAAGCCTCACCTGGAAGAGATGAACCAATCAGAACAGTGATGACAAAGGGAGTGGCCGGCATTGGGAAAACAGTCTTGACACAGAAGTTCACTCTGGACTGGGCTGAAGACAAAGCCAACCAGGACATACACTTCACATTTCCATTCACTTTCAGAGAGCTGAATGTGGTGAAAGAGAAAAAGTACAGCTTGGTGGAACTTGTTCATCACTTCTTTACTGAAACCAAAGAAGCAGGAATCTGCAGGTTTGAAGAGTTCCAGGTTGTGTTCATCTTTGACGGTCTGGATGAGTGTCGACTTCCTCTGGACTTCCACAACAATGAGATCCTGACTGATGTTACAGAGTCTACCTCAGTGGATGTGCTGCTGACAAACCTCATCAGGGGGAAACTGCTTCCCTCTGCTCGCCTCTGGATAACCACACGACCTGCAGCGGCCAATCAGATCCCTCCTGAATGTGTCAGCATGGTGACAGAGGTTAGAGGGTTCACTAACCCACAGAAGGAGGAGTACTTCAGCAGGAGATTCAGAAATAAGAAGCAGTCCAGCACCATCATCTCCCACATCAAGACATCACGAAGCCTCCACATCATGTGCCACATCCCAGTCTTCTGCTGGATCACTGCTACAGTTCTGGAGGATGTGTTGAAAAGCAGAGAGGGAGGAGAGCTGCCCAAGACCCTGACTGAGATGTACATCCACTTCCTGGTGGTTCAGGCCAAACTGAAGAACGTCAAGTATGATGGAGGAGCTGAGACAGATCCACACTGGAGTCCAGAGAACAGGAAGATGATTGAGTCTTTGGGAAAACTGGCTTTTGAGCAGCTGCAGAAAGGCAACCTGATCTTCTATGAAACAGACCTGACAGAGTGTGGCATCGATATCAGAGCAGCCTCAGTGTACTCAGGAGTGTTCACACAGGTCTTTAAAGAGGAGAGAGGTCTGTACCGGGACAAGGTGTTCTGCTTCGTCCATTTGAGTGTTCAGGAGTTTCTGGCTGCTCTTCATATCCATCTGACATTCATCAAATATGGATTTAATCTGCTGGCCGGAGAACCAACATCATGGTGGTCTGAAGTGTTTGGAGGCAAATCAACACCGTTCTATCCGTGTGCTGTGGACGAGGCCTTAAAGAGTCCAAATGGACACCTGGACTTGTTCCTCCGCTTCCTCCTGGGTCTTTCACTGCAGACCAATCAAACTCTCTTACGAGGTCTGCTGACACACACAGGAAGTAGCTCACAGACCAATCAGGAAACAGTTGAGTACATCAAGAAGAAGATCAGTGAGAGTCTGTCTGCAGAGAGAAGCATCAATCTGTTCCATTGTTTGAATGAACTGAAGGATCATTCTCTAGTGGAGGAGATCCAACAGTCCCTGAGATCAGGAAGACTCTCCACAGTTAAACTGTCTCCTGCTCAGTGGTCAGCTCTGGTCTTCATCTTACTGTCATCAGAAAACGATCTGGACGTGTTTGACCTGAAGAAATTCTCTGCTTCAGAGGAGGCTCTTCTGAGGCTGCTGCCAGTGGTCAAAGCCTCCAACAAAGCTGTGTAAGTATACAGATAATTGACTTCATTCATTATTATTTAAATATGCTGCTGTCTTTGGAACAGGAAATATGGTACCTGTTATTTTTTTCTCTCTATTGTCTTTCCAGACTCAGTGGCTGTAACCTCTCAGAGAGAAGCTGTGCAGCTCTGTCCTCAGTTCTCAGCTCCCAGTCCTCTAGTCTGAGAGATCTGGACCTGAGTAACAACAACCTGCAGGATTCAGGAGTGAATCAGCTGTCTGCTGGACTAAAGAGTCCACACTGTGAATTGGAGACTCTCAGGTCAGGATTAATTGACCTGTTCAATAGACAACATTTAGATCCTGACTTTCTTACTGTCCCTGTTGTTGAAACCTGGAATATCAGAGAGAAAATGAAGAACTGTCGCAAATTTGGCCATGAATTTATTGAGTTTAACAAAATGAAAAAAATCAAGCTCATAATTCTGAGAAATTCAAAGTTTTAGCATTTGTCTGAACAAACAGTCTGTCTGACATGTGTATTGTTTTGTGTGTTTGCAGCCTGTCAGGATGTCTGATCACAGAGGAAGGCTGTGCTTCTCTGGCCTCAGCTCTGAGCGACAACCCCTCCCATCTGAGAGAGCTGGACCTGAGCTACAATCATCCAGGAGACTCAGGAGAGAAGATCCTGTCTGCTGGACTGGAGGATCCACACTGGAGACTGGACACTCTCAGGTATGGACAGACAATGTGTGATAGAGGAGGAAGAGCTGGAAACATTTTCGCTGTCAGAGCTGATCACAGATCTCAACTGAATCTTTGACTTTTTCTTCTGTCTAACTGAAGTTTCCTGTAAATGTTGAAAGTTAAACCTGATTAGATTCAATCAGGGTTTCAGAAGGATTGGGATAGTGGATTCAGATTGGATCAAAGTGTATGAAAGCCCAACCCCACATTAGAAGAGAATAATAAAACAGTAGACCAGAGCCATGTAACGTCCATGTTAGCATGCTGAAAGAGAACGTGCTGCTCTGACTCCCCTCCTCCTTTCAGCCTGCAGCCTGCTGGAGTCCGATGCTTGACACCGGGTCTGAGGAAGTGTAAGTGTGCTTTTCATTTCATTCATCAAACTGTGACATGACTCATTCACATCCTACTGCTACAGATGATAGATCAATAACTGCAGCTGTACTGTGTCTTGTTCTCTCCATCAGATTTCTGTGAATTCACACTGGATCCAAACACAGCAAACAGAAACCTCAAACTGTCTGATAATAACAAGGAGGTGACACATGTGTCAGAGGATCAGTCATATCCTGATCATTTAGACAGATTCGACTGCAGTCCTCAGCTGCTGTGTAGTAGTGAACTGACAGGTCGCTGTTACTGGGAGGTCGAGTGGAGAGGAGACGTTTATGTATCAGTGAGTTACAGAGGAATCAACAGGAGAGGAGACAGTGATGACAGCAGGTTTGGGTTTAATAATCAGTCCTGGTGTCTGCAATGCTGTGATAATGGCTACTCCGTCTGGCACAACAAGAAGGAAATGGTTATCTCTTCCTCCTCCTCCTCCTCCTCCTCTTCCTCCTCCTCCTCTGTCTCTAACAGAGTAGCAGTGTATGTGGACTGTCCTGCTGGCACTCTGTCCTTCTACAGAGTCTCCTCTGACACACTGATCCACCTCCACACCTTCAACACCACATTCACTGAACCTCTGTATGCTGGGTTTGGGTTTGTGTTCAGGATGAGCTCCGTGTTCGGTTCTATGTCTCTGCTACGTTTCATGACATTGGCTGAATCCTCAGTGTCTCTGTGTTCTCTGAAGGAGAGAGAGAAACTGTAACTGAACTCTCATTGGTTGTAAATACAGTGTCTTAACCATAGACTGTATATAAGAAATGGACGTAACATCCGTGACGTCACCCATTGGTTTGTGGACTGCTGCTCGGAAGCCAATAGTATCGAATCTAGGCAGCGCCATCTTGAAAATTTCAGGTGCATGCCGGGAAAAAATGAACACGGATTCTACTTATATGGGCATGAGGCGGAGTCATGGATGGACGTATGGGCGGGACCAACGGCGGAGCGGGGAGGCTGCGATTGGTTGCGAGGGCTGGATCTCAAGGACATTGGTCAATCAACCTGTCAATCACAACGTAGCCACGTAGCTTGCTTTATCGTCAAATATAAAATCAGATAGGCCAAAATTTCACAAATGAACATCATACTGCATTGAAGAAGGCTTTAAACTAGTGATTGAGACCATAAACACATTTTGAAAACGTTTACTGAGGTTAGAAATCAAGTGAGAAGTTGGTGAATTCTCCATTGACTTGTATAGAGCCGGACGTCTTTTTGAACACAAAACGATCGCCCCCTGGTGGCCTTTTGATAGAATGCAGCTCTAAGTTACTTCCGCATTGGCTTCTTTTCAGAGGACAGGAACTCCCCGCCTGGTCTTAACCTGACTGTTTGTGTGTTTGTCAGTCATATACCTGATACATTTACTGTACACTTAACCTTAATGAGCAGATTAAAATGGGATTCTATGTACATTTAACTATGGTCACTGGTGTTGCTTCTCTTGTTAGTACAGCACAATCACTTATCAAGCTATTCATTTTGTTCGTTTTGACTAGTCCACCAGAGGGCAGTGTTAGCTCTCCTTTCATGTGAGACAGCCCTCTATTTACTAGTTAGTTAGCGTGTACAGCTCTAATTAGTTAAAATGTGGATGTTGTATTATTGACTTTAAATATACAGCTTGCCTAACGGTTTTCTTGTACTAGACTGCTTTTCAGATAATGTTTGGAATACATTTGCTGTTAATAAATAATAGTATTATTCTCATATTGTGAAATATAACAAATTCCAGCCTCTGTCAATGTTAATAGAGTTTTAGACTTAGACTCATTGGTGTCATTGTCATTTATGAGAATAACTGTACACCAAGTGGCTATCCACCTGATCAAACTCTGCCTGTATGTAAGACTTTCACCTCAGTATCTGGAGAAAAATATTTGCTCTGAGTTGTGCTGAGTCAGACGGATGCTGGATCAATACAGATTCACTGCAGCGTGTGTGTTTAACTGGAGTTTTCTTTCTTTTTTCATCATTTTTATTCCTTACCGTGATATTCTTCATCTTGTATTTCTAACTGCTTTAATGCAGATGGTGAGTTTTAAAAGGTGTGAGCCCTGACGTTCACCTGAACTCTGACCTGAGCAACACGCACACACACCCACACCCACACACCCACACCCACACACACACACACACACACACACACACACACACACACACACAGTTCATTTACACAGGTGACGTAGTTTTCAACAGTTCAGGAACAAAAGTTTGTACATTTACTGGGAAGGTCAGAGTGATGGCTGTGACTCATACTTCTCTTAAATATGACAGTCCAAGGGCAAAACAGGAAAGAAGAGTTTGACTGGATGTGATTCATGAAAAATATCTAAACCTAAAGGGCAAATTGTTGTGAAATTAGCAGCCAAAGGTTTTAAGAAGCAGTTATTAGTCATTAAGTTGAACCATTGGTATGACATGTTCTATACATTATGTGTCTTTGTTTTCAAATGAATACTTCTGTTGTTCTACAAACTCCTTCATATGAAAAATAAAATACTTGTAATCAGAAGCTGAAGTACATTTTCTAAAGACTCAACTGTACAGATACGTTTCAGTTGAGAAGTATTGAGGTTAAATCACTGACTATCAAAATAATGGACGTAGTCACCATGATGTCACCTAAATGTCACCATCTTCTGAGCAGGAAGTGACCATATTTGGAAGAGAGGGTGGAGCTGACCCTAATACATGATGTATTTACAGTCTATAATTAACTGTGATGATTCTAATGCTAGTACTGATTTTGACGAATGATAAAACAAAACGTACTTACCAAAGCTGCACATATGACTCCTTACAGCAGGGGTCTGCTCCTGTTTCAGGTACCTCTCCTCTCTAACACACCTGATTCTAATAATTAACTCCTTATCAAGCAACTGAAGCTCATCAACAGGTTTGATAAGGAGCTTATAATTAGAAATCAGGTATGTTAGAGTGGGAAGATACCTAAAACATGCAGGGCAGCAGCCCTACAGGACCACTGCCCCTAAACCATACCCTGCTTTATTGTCAAATTAAATTCAAATTAAATGGGATCATAACTTATTAAATGAACATCATGCTGTGTTGAAGAAGACATGAAACTAGTGATTAAAACAAACTGATTAGAAATCGAGGTAACAGAGAGGGAATAAATCAAGCGAGAAGCTTCCAGACAATCAGACTCTTTTTTGGAGTCAGCCCCTGGTGGCCGTTAGAGAGAATGCAGGTACATGGTGGTTCTGCTTTTGCTTCACTAGACCCACTTGAGTTTAACACTCACCTCTCACCTATAATGCTTGGAATATAATGAACATTTCAGCCTCGAGGGAACAATGGTGTGGCATTAGACTGCTGTTTAGTCTTACTGATAGTCTTACATATATATAGAGAGATGAATATAGATATATTTTGTAATTTATTTGATGACTATATACTCATGCATGTCCCACATCAGAGAACCTTTTCTGTCCTGCATGCAGCTGGTTGAGTCAAGGTAAACATGTCAGGGATTTCACATTAAACATGTCCGACTCATCAGCCTGACTCAATCATACTTTGACCTTTTGGTCAATATTCCTGTTAACACAGAGAGAGAGAGAGTCACAGAGAGACAGAGTGAAGAGGCAGTCTGTTGGATTCTGTTCTGAGGTTCTGCTCAGAGGTTTGGATCATGGTGGAACCAACATCGAAACCAGCTGCTGTTCTACTGCTGTTTCTGCTCCACAGCTGCCTGGCAGACCATGGTATCTCTCTCATTTCAGCTTTATTACAATAATACATGAAGTAGCTGCAGAGGTTGTATTAATAGTAGTAGTACAAGAATAAGTGACTAGTAGTGATAATATGGGTAGTTAATTAACTAGTAGTAGTTGTACAAGGGTGAGTAGAAGTAGTAATGGTATAATCAGAATATCTTATATAAAACTGTACTTTGTGCACAAATATATGCATTTTAAAGGCTTTATATCAATGACAGCAAGTAAAGAAACATAAAATAAGTGAAAATAAGGTATATATATTTATAAATGTATTTGTTAGTAGATGTTTATCATTTTCACTCAAACGTTACTGTTTGTTCTTCTGTTGCCTTAAATCGACTGTAATGGATCTAAAGCTAATCTGCACCAATCAGATCTCATCTAATTATAGTTTTAGGTCTCGTTGGCTAAAACCAGCTCAGGCTACGATAGTTCTCTGTTCATGAAACTGTTGTAGAAAATAACGTTTAGTCTGTCCTCACTTATATAAATGGAGTGGACAAAATAATAGAAACACCATTTAACAACACAATAAACTAATTTGAAAATGATCATAAAATAGAATTTACCTCGTACCTAATAAACTGGCAACTGAGTATATATATTTATACTTTAAACTCATTCTGTTTGCAGTTTTCCTCAACAGCCAGCTGGCCTCACAGGTTTTGGTCCGAAATCGACGGGCCAATCAGATGTTTGAGGAGATTAAACCAGGTAACGTTTCTGCTCTCTCTTTCTTATTCAGTGCTGTTCATTACTGAGTTTTACAGTGAGTGTATTATTCCACTAAAGGGAACCTGGAGAGAGAGTGTGTGGAGGAGATCTGTGACCATGAGGAGGCCCGAGAGGTGTTCGAGCGGACAGACAAAACAGTAAGGAGTCACTTTGTCCTGATCCGGTGATCTACGGACACTCATCAGTTTATAATCTAACCCTAGATAGACCCTAGATAGACCCTAGATAGACCCTAACCTCTGTTCTCTCTGTTCTCTCGGTTCTCCTCAGGAACAGTTCTGGGTGAAATATCTGGGTAAGTACTGCAGACTGAGCCACAAACTCTTAACCAAGCTCCACCAGAACAGATGATTGATGATGAGATTGATTTATCTGTGCTGGATTTCGTCTTCCATACTTTAGATAATAAGAGTTGTTAGGTGTTATTTTCTGTCTTGTTTAGTTTATTAGTTTAACTCTGGTCTGGTTAATCTGGTCTAACTTTCTAACTTTCTGGATAAACGTACAGCAGTTTAATGTTTTGTGTTATTTGTCAAGTGAAGTTTAATCAGACGTGTTCAAACATGAACAAAGTCCAGAACAGCTCACACATGAGAAACCCTGAGTACACAAACATCTAACCACCTACCTACCTGTCTGTCTGCCTGCCTGTCTGCCTGTCTGCCTGTCTGTCTATCTATTTATCTGTCTGTCTGCCTGCCTGTCTATCTGTCTGTCTGTCTGTCTATCTGTCTGTCTGTCTGCCTGTCTGTCTGTCTGCCTGTCTATCTGCCTGTCTGTCTGTCTGTCTGCCTGCCTATCTGTCTATCTATCTGTCTGTCTGCCTGTCTATCTGTCTATCTATCTGTCTGTCTGTCTGCCTGTCTGTCTGCCTGCCTGTCTACCTGTCTGTCTGTCTGTCTGTCTGCCTGTCTATCTGTCTGTCTGTCTGTCTATCTGTCTGTCTGTCTGCCTGTCTGTCTGTCTGCCTGTCTATCTGCCTGTCTGTCTGTCTCTCTGCCTGCCTATCTGTCTATCTATCTGTCTGTCTGCCTGTCTATCTGTCTACCTGTCTGTCTGTCTGTCTATCTGTCTGTCTGTCTGCCTGTCTGTCTGCCTGCCTGTCTACCTGTCTATCTGCCTGTCTGTCTATTTATCTATCTGTCTATCTGTCTGCCTGTCTATCTGTCTGTCTGCCTGCCTGTCTGCCTGTCTGTCTGTCTGCCTGTCTATCTGTCTGCCTGCCTGTCTGTCTGCCTGTCTATCTGCCTGCCTGTCTGCCTGCCTGCCCGCCCTCATCTGTCTGTCTGTCTGTCTGTCTGCCTGTCTGTCTATCTATCTATCTATCTGTCTATCTGTCTGCCTGTCTGTCTGTCTATCTGTCTGTCTCTCTGCCTGCCTGCCTGTCTGTCTATCTGCCTGTCTGTCTATCGGCCTGTCTGTCTGTCTGTCTGTCTGTCTGTCTGTCTGCCTGTCTGCCTGTCTGTCTATCTGCCTGCCTGTCTGTCTGCCTGTCTATCTGTCTGTCTCTCTGCCTGTCTGTCTGCCTGTCTACCTGTCTGTCTGTCTACCTGCCTACCTGTCTCTCTCTCTCTCTCCAGACTGTGACGGAACTAAAAAGACAAGAACCCAGCAGAACATCGACCTCATCAGACAGTGTATAGGAGGTAAAAAACACGACACATAACATTTCAAAAGTTAATCTTATGAAATGAACATACATCACTGACGTGTGTGTGTGTGTGTGTGTGTGTGTGTGTGTGTGTGTGTGTGTGTGTGTGTGTGTGTGTGTGTGTGTGTGTTGTCAGGTCAGTGTATTTATGGTAAGGGAGTGAGTTATGAAGGTAGTATCAACATCACAGTATCCGGCAAAGCGTGTCAGCGCTGGGGGGGCAGCTACCCACATCCCATTATTAGGTAACTATAAATAAATCAATAACTAGAATAACCACCAAGGAATGAATGAACAAGCTAACTACAGAAACTACTAATGAAGAAATAAACAATCTAATGGGCTTAGAACTTAACAAACTAACTAATTAACTGAGCTGATGAAGTAATTACACAATTGTTAAAAAAGAACAAAAGGAGCGACTAATGAAACAACACCAGAACTAGATTTCCCCGCAGCCCATGAAATAATGAATTGTGCCTGTCTGTCTGCCGGTCTGCCGGTCTGCCTGTCTGTCTGTCTGTCTGTCTGTCTGTCGGTCTGCCTGTCTGCCTGTCTGCCTGTCTGTCTGTCTGTCTGTCTGCCTGTCTGCCTGCCTGTCTATCTACCTGTCTGTCTATCTGTCTACATGTCTACCTGTCTGTCTGTCTGTCTACCTGTCTGTCTGTCTGTCTACCTGCCGGTCTGCCTGTCTGTCTACCTGTCTGTCTGTCTGTCTGTCTACCTGTCTGTCTACCTGTCTGTCTACCTGTCTGTCTACCTGTCTGTCTGTCTGTCTGTTTGTCTGTCTGCCGGTCTGCCTGTCTGTCTACCTGTCTGTCTACCTGTCTGTCTGTCTGTCTGTCTACCTGTCTATCTGTCCACCTGTCTGTCTGTCTGCCTGTCTGCCTGTCTGTCTGTCTGCCTGTCTGTCTACCTGTCTGTCTGTCTGTCTGTCTGTCTGCCTGTCTGTCTGCCTGTCTGTCTGCCTGTCTGTCTACCTGTCTGTCTGTCTGTCTGTCTACCTGTCTATCTGTCCACCTGTCTGTCTGTCTACCTGTCTGTCTACCTGTCTGTCTGTCTGTCTGCCTGTCTGTCTATCTGTCTGTCTGTCTGTCTGTCTGTCTGTCTGCCTGTCTATCTGTCTGTCTGTCTACCTGTCTGTCTACTTGTCTGTCTGCCTGTCTGTCTGCCTGTCTGCCTGTCTGCCTGTCTGTCTGCCTGTCTGTCTACCTGTCTGTCTGCCTGCCTGTCTGTCTGCCTGTCTGTAGGGAGTTCAATGCGTCCGAGCCAGACAGCATCCTGAAGGAGAACTTCTGCAGGAACCCCGACAGCAGTGCAGAAGGACCCTGGTGTTTCACTCAGGACCCGACAGTCCCGAAAGAGAAATGCGTTGTTCCCAGATGTGGTAAGTATCTGCTCGTGATACTAAAATAATAAAAATAATAAAAATCTAGAAATGGTAAATGTTCTGTACTTATATAACGCCTTTCTAGTCTTTACCACCACTCAAAGCGCTTTACATCACGTCATTCACCCATTCACACATATTCATACACTGATGGCAGGAGCTAGCATGCAGGGTGCCAACCTGCTCATCAGGGCAAGAGAGAATGGGGAAGGAAGGAAGAAAGGAAGGAAGGAAGGAAGGAAGGACAGAGGAAAGAAGGAAGGTAATGGGGAGGAAAGAAAGAGAGAGGTAGGAAGGAAGGAAGGACAGAGGAAAGAAGGAAGGTAATGGGGAGGAAAGAAAGAGAGAGGAAGGAAGGAAGGAAGGAAGGACAGAGGAAAGAAGGAAGGTAATGGGGAGGAAAGAAAGAGAGAGGGAGGGAGGGAAGAAGAAAGGAAGGAAGGATATTAATCTTTTTTCTTCTTCTAAGGTGAGGACTTTGTCGACCCCACTTTGGCCCCTGAACCAGTCCGCACTGGTGAGTGTTTACCTAACTATGGCATCGACTACACTGGCGACCTGGCTGTTACCATGGGAGGCCACACCTGTCTGAAGTGGGCATCACCAGAGGCTTTGGCCCTCAGCAAGGACAAGGAGTTCATCCCCGAAGTCACTCTGCCGGGGAACAAGTGCCGTAACCCTGACAACGACCCCGAGGGCCCCTGGTGCTACGTGAACATTTATGGAAATGTGACACTCGACTACTGCGACCTGGATCTGTGTGGTAAATACTACTACTTCCTTCCTCTCTCTTTCTTTCCTCCCTATTACCTTCCTTCTTTCCTCTGTCCTTCCTTCCTTCCTTCCTTCCTCCCTTCCTTCCTCCCTCTCTCTTTCTTTCCTCCCCATTACCTTCCTTTTTTCCTCTGTCCTTCCTTCCTTCCTCCCTTCCTTCTCCCTTCCTTCCTCCCTCTCTCTTTCTTTCCTCCCCATTACCTTCCTTCTTTCCTCCCCATTACCTTCCTTCTTTCCTCTGTCCTTCCTTCCTTCCTTCCTTCCTCCCTCTCTCTTTCTTTCCTCCCCATTACCTTCCTTTTTTCCTCTGTCCTTCCTTCCTTCCTCCCTCTCTCTTTCTTTCCTCCCCATTACCTTCCTTCTTTCCTCGCTACGTGAACATTTATGGAAATGTGACGCTCGGCTACTGTGACCTGGATCTGACTTCAAACTGTGATGCTGTGCCCGCCTCTTACCTGTCTCTCTCTCTTCACCTGTCTCTCTCTCTCCTCTCTCTCTCTCTCTCTCTCTCTCTCTCTTCACCTGTCTCTCTCTCTCTCTCTCTCTCTCTCTCTCTCTCTCCACCTGTCTCTCTCTCTCTCTCTCTCTCTCTCTTCACCTGTCTGTCTCTCTCTCTCTCTCTCTTCACCTGTCTCTCTCTCTCTCTCTTCACCTGTCTCTCTCTCTCTCTCTCTCCACCTGTCTCTCTCTCTCTCTCTCTCCACCTGTCTCTCTCTCTCTCTCTCCACCTGTCTCTCTCTCTCTCTCTCTCCACCTGTCTCTCTCTCTCTCTACCTCTCTGTCTCTCTCTCTCTCTCTCTCTCTTCACCTGTCTCTCTCTCTCTCTTCACCTGTCTGTCTCCCAGAGGAACAGCTGGTGGAAGACACGCTGGTAACAGAGACAGAAGGCAGGGAGCGCTCCGTCCTCGGACCCGCCAAGAACTGTTTTTCAATCCTCGCACCTTTGGACAAGGAGAGAGTGGTAAGTCCCGCCCCCCTCTGCTGTTGCCTGGCCTCTCATTGGTCCATCACAACACACATCATCAACATCGTCCGTTAACAATACGATACCTGCTCGTCCTGGTTAACCCTCCTGTTGTCCTCGAGTCAAGGAAGGAAGGGAGGAAGAAGGAAGGAAGGGAGGGCGAAGGGAGGAAAGAAGGAAGGAGTGCAGGAACGAAGGAAGGACGGACGGAGGAAAGAAGGAAAGAAGGAAGGAGGGAGGAAGGGAGGGAGGGGAGGGAGAAAGGAAAAGAGTTAGGGAGGAAGGAAGGAAAGAAGGAGAGAGGAAAGAAGGAAGGGAGGAAGGAAGGTAGGAAGGAGGGAGGGAGGGAGGGAGGAGGAAGGAAGGGAAGGGGGGAAGGGAGGGAGGAAGAAGGAAGGAAGGGGGGAAGGGAGGAAAGAAGGAAGGAGTGGGGGGAAGGAAGAGGAGGAAGGGAGGGAGAAAGGAAAGAAAGGAAGGAGGGAGGGAGGGAGAAAGGAAGGGAGGAAGGAAGGTAGGAGGGAGGGAGGAAAGGAAGGAAGGACAGAAGGACAGAAGGACAGAAGGAAGGAAGAATGGGGGATGGAGGAAGGAGAGAAGGAAGGGAGGAAAGAGAGAGGAAGGAAGGGAAGGAAAGAAGGAACGGTCAAAACAGATGGGGTCAATTTGACCCGGGAGGACGACAGGAGGTTAACTGACTGGTTAACTGGTTTACCGACTGGCCCGTTGTGTTTCAGCGTGTGGCGTTCGCCCCCTCTTTGAGAGTAAAGGCAAAGTGGACAAAAAGGAGAACGAGCTGTTGGAGTCGTACAGAGAACAACGCATCGTTGGTGGCCTCGACGCCGATGTGGCCTCAGCTCCATGGTAACCACACTTAACAGAGTCCTCCACACTTAACAGAGTCCTCCACACTTAAAAGAGTACTCCACACTTAACAAGAGTCCTCCACACTTAACAGAGTCCTCCACACTTAAAAAGAGTACTCCACACTTAAAACAGTCCTCCACACTTAAAAAGGGTCCTCCACACTTAAAAAGAGTAAGTAAGTAAGTAAGTAAGTAAGTGTTTAATTGTCTCTCTCACGAGAGAAATTTGTCTTGGGTACACAAGAAGCATCGGCGATACATACAACAAAGAGTTTTACATAGACATACATAAGACATGAGACACAAAAACCATTATAAAACAAACATAGTCTCAGCGCTACAGTGCATACATGCAACCCCCCCCCCCCCCCACACACACACACACACACACACACACACACACAGCTCATCAGATAATACATAGTATAAGAAAGAAGATAAGTCCATAGGGATGATTGCACTGCCACTAGTTATTGCACTATTGCCCCACCCATTATTGCACCATTGTCCCACCAGTTATTGCACTATTCCATCATTGAGTAGCTTGATTGATAATGGTACTAGGGAGAACTTGAATCTGTTTAGCCTACAGAATGGGAGTCGGTATCTTTTGCCCAGAGGCAACAGCTCATACTCCATATTTAGGACATGGGTTGGGTCTGTAGCTATCTTAAGACCTAACTTCCTAACTGTATCCTCAAAAATCTCCTTTAAGGAGGATGGGGGCTGAGTCCCCATTATTTTCCCTGCCCTCTTAACAAGGTTCTGGAGTTGAGCTTTGTGTTTTACGGTCAGGTTGCAGAACCATGTTGTGATGCCATAGCGTATTATGGACTCAATAGTACTCCACACTTAACAGAGTCCTCCACACTTAAAAAGAGTCCTCCACACTTAAAAAGAGTCCTCCACACTTAACAGAGTACTCCACACTTAAAAAGAGTCCTCCACACTTAACAGAGTCCTCCACACTTAAAAAGAGTACTCCACACTTAAAAAGAGTACTCCACACTTAAAAAGAGTACTCCACACTTAAAAAGAGTCCTCCACACTTAACAGAGTCCTCCACACTTAAAAAGAGTACTCCACACTTAACCGAGTCCTCCACACTTAAAAAGAGTACTCCACACTTAAAAAGAGTACTCCACACTTAAAAAGAGTACTCCACACTTAAAAAGAGTCCTCCACACTTAACAGAGTCCTCCACACTTAAAAAGAGTACTCCACACTTAAAAAGAGTACTCCACACTTAAAAAGAGTACTCCACACTTAAAAAGAGTCCTCCACACTTAACCGAGTCCTCCACACTTAAAAGAGTACTCCACACTTAAAAAGAGTACTCCACACTTAAAAAGAGTACTCCACACTTAAAAAGAGTCCTCCACACTTAACAGAGTCCTCCACACTTAAAAAGAGTACTCCACACTTAAAAAGAGTCCTCCACACTTAACAGAGTCCTCCACACTTAAAAAGAGTACTCCACACATAACAGAGTACTCCACACTTAAAAAGAGTCCTCCACACTTAAAAAGAGTACTCCACACTTAACAGAGTCCTCCACACTTAAAAAGAGTACTCCACACTTAAAAAGAGTCCTCCACACTTAACAGAGTCCTCCACACTTAAAAAGGGTCCTCCATACAAACTGTAGCACACAAAAAAACACATTTAATATAAAAAACGTAATTATGGTCTTACCTTTACTTATAAATGAAGTCCATGCGGCGCTCCTTCTGAACAAAGCATCGATAACTTGTTTGTAGAAGTTTTCCTTGCTCACTGTAGTTGTAGCTTACTGTCACTTATTCTGCAGCTAATGAGTCGTAATAAGAATCACTGGGATCAGGAGCGCCCCCTGCCATGAGGCCGGAGAACTGCATGCCTCACTTCGTGACTTTTTGCAGCCGTTTTCTGGGTTAGGGTTCGGCTCAGCACACCGAAACACGCTACAAACACTGTACATTATATCATCAGCTAAACTATGGAAATTTAGTTCATATAGTAAAAGTGTTTGAACATGTTAATAGCGACATACAGAGAGGACAGCTGTACAGCTGTACTGTCTCACTGCATAGCATGCCAGCGCAGTAAGCCGAGTCATTGCGCAATCCATGGTGAGGCTCGTCTCGCTGCTGCCTCACTGCGTCTCTTTTCAGTGTTTGATCAGTACATGTGACAATTCAGCGATTTTGAATTAAAATAATCCGAAACTGGTAAAGTTAGATAGAAAATAACGTTATAGTGCAAATCACTGGACAAATATAACCATTCATTATTTTTTTCATTTTTAAGTCTTTTTCCATGATGCCTCCCCTGACCGCACGTCACTGCACCATACAGTGTTACACTCCCGGTCCTGGTGTGTACTGAGTCTACCTGGTGTACTTGCAGGCAGGTGATGCTGTATAAGCGCAGCCCTCAGGAGCTGCTGTGTGGAGCCAGCCTCATCAGTGACCAGTGGATCCTCACCGCAGCTCATTGCATCCTCTACCCGCCCTGGAACAAGAACTTCACCATCAACGACATCCTGGTCCGCCTGGGGAAACACA